>JARQOC010000005.1:195772444-195864944 GCA_033576535.1 Allobates femoralis | reverse complement strand
GCCAACATGGCTACAAAATTACCATGATTGCCAGAAAATCCCAGCATGTTTAGTGGCTGTCAAACAGTCACTAAACATGCCGGGCGGGGACTCACATTTTTGTTTGAGTACCCATCATAATCAACTGAGTAATGAGGATGCCTGAGCACCCTGACATTCAATTGAGTAAGGCTAGGGTCACACTTGCATTTTGACCCTAGCCTAATGGATTGCACTTAAAACTTAGTACTATTCCCAGCAGAGCATAGCGTTAACGCTATGAGCTGCCAGAGAAAGCTGCCCCTAGTTACCCTAGTTGCGCTTTAATAGAGTGCACAGGAAACATTGCAGACAACGTTTTCTGTGCGCTGTTGTAAAGTGCACTCCCGTCACCTTATTGTGTGGGTCAAGGTAACACAGGTCATTGATGCCTTTGATGCTTTCCATACTGAAGTATGTTTCAGTGGTGGTATAATGAGTTTTCAACATACCTATTTTTTGTGTGTTTTTAAATCTCTTGGAAAACATAACAGCCTGGCACGTCTACTTGTGGGCAAAATGTGTCTAAGGCGGCCGTCACACGCTACGATATATATAACGATGTCGGCAACGATATCAATATTTGCACATCGTCCGTTCGATGTGTAAGATCGTTCGCCGGCTCGTCACACTGATAGACATCGCTAAATCAACTGAACGATGGCTCGATTCCACGATCGCGCGGACGACCTACAGATCATATATACATATCGTTCTATACGCCGTCACACACAAGGCTCGTGCAAGACTCAGTGGCAAATGTGGGCTTGCCTGTTGGTCAATTGGAGCAGATAGGCGTACTACATAGTTTAGAATCCGCGCCCCTCTGTCCATCATTGGTGGCCACTACTGCGTCCCCATTGGTCAGACGTCCTTGCAAACATGGCGGCACCATTTTCCGAATATCTTGTGATGTGCATCTCAAACCATATGTATGAACACGGAGTGCTATATAAAAAACCTAACACGCCACTAGCAAAAGCTAGAAAGCGCTATCCCCCTTGTGCGCTGTGCACAATCCGAACACTTATGCGTTGACAATGCTTGTCGCTGTTGCGCACCGTAAGGGACTGGCACCCTGTGGCGAGCTGTGTTTGCGGCATCACTGTTTGGGCTCAAACCGCATGCCAAACGCATATGTGTTTGCTATGTGTTCTTTAACATTTTATTGTTTAAAATGTCTTTTTAAAAAAACGCATGTGTTGTCAAGTGGTATTGTGTGAAAAATGTATAGCAACGCAAAGGAAGCAAAACGCTTCTCAGCATTCATTGTTCCAGGGGCACTAATGTTTTTGACCTTCAGTATTCTGCGTTGCCAACACTTGTGTTGTGCACAGCATATATGTGGGCCAACATATGTATGTGTGTATTGATTCAGGTTTTCCAAATACACTTGGCAGCAAATAGCAAGTGCTGTGACAAAAATCAGGGCCTTTTGGTTTATACGTTTTTTCATAAAAACGTACAGTAAGTTGCCTCACCAACTTCACGGTAGGCCCTGGTCGAGACAGTCCTAACTCTGTCCCTAGGTGCAACGTTCAAAAATTGTGACCACTGTCACCACGGCCTTTGGGGAGGTATGTGGGTCCTGGACCCGCCCGTCTCTCACAGGACCCATAAGCCGGGCCCTTCTGCACTAATAAAACTCTTAGTGCCCACATGCAGTAAGATGGAAAATCCTCCGGCTTATGTCACAAACAACAGGTATGTCTGCGACACATAGCTCCCATCAATTAGGCAAGGCCTCTGCCTCTTACAAACATAGTAACTTATTTTGCCCTAAATCTGACTTTTTAAAAATAAAAAAAAGCCTGTTACAAATTATAAAGGGACACATGTCCTGGCTACAAACCTGACCTTCAGGACACATCAGAAATGTCAAATGAAAAATTACAGATGTCACACTGGTAACTACACTATGTTGTGTTGCCAGCTCACAGCCCCTGGACCATTAAAGTACTCGCAGTACCGGTCCCTAATCTCCTGTGCCTCCTGCCGGCTGCTTCCATGGCCTAATGGCTGTAGTCCTGGCACGTGTGGGGCATCAGCACGCCAGCCCCCCAACACCACCTCGCCATTGCTGGAGTCAATGTAGTCCACATAGTTTGGTGGGGTGTAGGCCTGGTGATCTCGGCGTCGTAGGAAATTGTGCAGCACACAACAGGCCATAACAACGAGGTCCATAGATTTCAGTTTCATGTTAATGGCCGTGTGGAAAATCCGGAACCGGCTAGCCATAATCCCAAAGGCATTCTCCACCACTCGGCGGGCCCGTGAAAGCCGATAGTTATAAATGCGTTGAGGTGGAGTAAGATGCCTCTGGGGATACGGTTTAAGCAAATTGGGATGGAGTGGGAACGCCTCATCCGCCAGGAAGACAAAGTTAAGGTTTTCACAGGTGACATTTGTGGGAGGCAAATTGAGGCGGCCATTTTTCAGCTTTTGGCCAAAAGATGATTGGTCAAAGACCCCGCCATCTGAAACCCGCCCATTTGTTCCCACTGACACATACAAAAATTCGTAGTTGACGTTCACCACTGCCAACAACACAATGCTAAAATAGTCTTTATAGTTAAAAAAGTAAGAGCCACTGTTGTGTGGTTGGCTGATTCGAATATGTTTTCCGTCTATGGCACCCCCACAGTTCGGATATTGCCACTTATGGCTGAATTCGGCGCCAGTGGCTAGCCATTCTGCCGGGTTTTGGGGCAAGCGCATGTATGTGGGAGCAAGACAGCGCAGTATAACCTCACAGGTCTCCGGTATCACTTGGCTAAGGAGCGGACGTGACGTAGCTGAGGAGTATTCTAAGTCCTGCATGCTGCGCCCTGTGGCGAGAAAGCTCAGTGTGGCGGCCAACCTCTCCTCCGCAGGGACTGCTGGACGCATTACTGTATCTTGCCGTGCGATGAGCGGGGTAACTGCATCCAGCAGGAATTGAAAGGACTCCTGTGACATCCTCAGAAAATTCCGGAAGTCCCGGGGAAAGTCTTGGCGAAGTTGGCGCACAAGGCGAATGTGGGAATGTTGATTGCGCTGCTGAAGCCACTCCCTGGTCCAGATGCGTCGTGGTCTCCTCCTGCGGATCTCCTGCCTCTCCTCCTCCAGACGTGCAGCCTCCACCAGAAATGCAGCCCCCACCACGGTACATTCCTCAGGATTCATGCTGTTTAGAGGCCAAATGATGTTACAAACAGTCACTACGCAGAAAGGTGTTTTGCCTTAAATTTGAGCATTAAAAAAGTGGCCACTACTGAACATGACATTGCTGAAATATGTACTGTTGCACAACACATGTGGAAATGATGTCCACAAAACCAAAAACACATTCAGGATTAATGAAGGCGTCGAGTAGTTCAACATGTTGAACATGCCAAAATGCCTTTAAACAAAAAAAAAACAGGCCAAAACAAGGGGTAGAGACACACAGCCCGGCGTCAGCACCCGGCGTACCCGGGCAAGTGCTGGGGCCCGACTGCTTGGAGGGGGCCCACTGGGCCCCTGAGGGCTAGGGTCACACTTGCATTGTGACCCTAGCCTGATGCAAGTATTGTCTGCTGCAGTGCAGAGCGTTTAATGCTATGCGCTGCCAGCAAAGGAGCCCATAGAAACCCGATGTTTACATTGGCAACCAGTGGTTGGCAAGGTAAACACCGGGTTTCTATGGGCTCAGTTGCTGGCAGCGCATAGCATTAAACACTATGCGCTGCAGCCGAAAATACTTGCATCAGGCTAGGGTCACAATGCAAGTGTGACTTTAGCCTCAGGGGCCCCTGAGCACTGCCCCACAGCCAGGGCCATATCCAGGGGGCAGCTGGGGGGTCATTTTCGGCCTCCTGCAGCACCGGAGGGTCTCCCTCCTCCCCCCTCCATGGGAGCCGACAGAGCCGCACACTCTGGGCTGAGAGGACCTGTGATGATGTCACATGGAGGGGAGGAGTCAGGGGTCACATGATCAGCTCCTCAGTTGTCGTGGTGCTGGATGAGGTGAAGTTTATGTGTGGGGTCAGGAGGGATTTACAGTGTGATTGTAGCAGAGGCGAGTGTGTACTAGGTGTATGGCAATTAGGTGAAGTTTGTGTGGGGTCAGGAGGGATTTACAGTGTGAATGTAGCAGAGGCGAGTGTGTACTAGGTGTATGGAACGAAGCCGAGTGGGTACTAGGTGTATGGAGCGGAGCTGTGTGTACGAGGTGTACAGAGCGGAGCCGAGTGTGTACAAGGTGTACGGAGTGGAGCCGAGTGTGTACGAGGTGTACGGAGCGGAGCCGAGTGTGTACAAGGTGTACGGAGTAGAGCTGAGTGTGTACAAGGTGTACGGAGCGGAGCGGAGTCTGTACGAGGTGTACGGAGCGGAGCCGAGTGTGTACGAGGTGTACGGAGCGGAGCCGAGTGTGTACGAGGTGTACGGAGCGGAGCCGAGTGTGTACGAGGTGTAGGGAGTGGAGCCGAGTGTGTACGAGGTGTACGGAGCGGAGCCGAGTGTGTACGAGGTGTACGGAGCGGAGCCGAGTGTGTACAAGGTGTACGGAGTGGAGCCAAGTGTGTACAAGGTGTACGGAGCGGAGCCGAGTGTGTACAAGGTGTACGGAGCGGAGCCGAGTGTGTACGAGGTGTACGGAGCGGAGCCGACTGTGTACGAGGTGTACGGAGTGGAGCCGAGTGTGTACAAGGTGTACGGAGCGGAGCCGAGTGTGTACGAGGTGTACGGAGCGGAGCCGAGTGTGTACTAGGTGTATGGAGCAGAGCCGAGTGTGTATGAGGTATATGGAGCAGAGCCGCGTTCGTATGAGGTGTATGGAACAGAGCCGCGTGCGTACGAGGTGTATGGAGCAGAGCCGCGTGCGTACGAGGTGTATGAAGCAGAGCCGCGTGCGTACGAGGTGTATGGAGCAGAGCCGCGTGTGTACGAGGTGTATGGAGCAGAACCGAGTGCGTACGAGGTGTATGGAGCAGAGCCACGTGTGTGCGAGGTGTACGGAGCAGAGCAGCGTGCGTACGAGGTGTATGGAGCAGAGCCGCGTGCGTACAAGGTGTATGGAGCAGAGCCGCGTGCGTACGAGGTGTATGGAGCAGAACCGAGTGCGTACGACGTGTACGGAGCAGAGCCGCGTGCGAGGTGTACGGAGCAGAGCCGCGTGTGTACGAGGTATGTGTACCAGTGGTAGCCCCCCGCGGATTCCGCTCCTATAGTCCCAGCCACCTTTGTCAGCAGCATTCTTCTCCAGAGTCTCTTCTGCCGCTGTCTGTATTCTGCAGCTCAGCATGGAGGGGCACGATGTTGTCATCACTGTGCTGATATGTGCAGAGCGGAGGAGACCGGAGCGGCGAGAAGAAAGGTGAGGAGAAAGAGAGATCCGGACGGCCAGACACTGCGCTTGGCTGCGGTGCCACCCATATGGCAGTGTGGCTCCATTGAGCTGCTTGCATTATTTGTGCGCTTCAGGATGCTTGCATATATACCAAGCATCCTCAGATGCACAAAAATGCAACATTTTGCATTTGAAGGGTATTTTCAAAAAGCGCAAGGGAACGCAAATGCATTTTAGCCCGCTCCTAACAACGTGTAATATACTCACTGTCAGGAACAGCTCTTGCTGGTTTCGGCAGTCACTGTTCCTGTAAGGTTGCCTTCACATAGGCGTTTTTTTTTAAATGTGGCAGTTGCGGTAAAAAAAAGACCAGCATCTGCCGCATTTTACGCCTAGCGGCTGCACTTGCTGCCCATTTGCGGGCATATATATGTATATATATATATATATATATATATATATATATATATGTATATACAGTATATATAGTCCGCGATATGTACTAAAGGGGGCCCACTGAGACCTTTTCGCCCTGGGCCCACAGAAACCTGGAGCCGGCCCTGGAGACACATCTAGCTCACAACCAACATCACACTTTCTACAGCATTAAAGCGAATCCCAAATACATCACACACATGGAGGACGACATGTATGGTGAAAAGAACAGTACAGAAACACAATAACTCACATGCACTGGTCGCTGAGATGGGTGTCACTCAAATGTCAAGGCAACAAAAATATGAAGATTATCCTGATGCTAATAATCCAATAGTGCAATGCTGTAGTTAGCAAAGTGACCTACACAAAGAACAGAAATAAAGCACTTTTAAACATAGCATATACGGCAGATGGGTGGACTGAACTGAAAACCTGGCATAACCATTTGACAACGCTATAGTGTCCCCCATTGCCAATGTTTGACATGCGGAATAACAAAATACATACCGGCGACAACTCTGCAGCAAGCACATGTTTGTGCAAAGGTCCCGTCAATATATACTTACCACATCCAATCACAAGACGAAGCGTCCTCCAAACAGGCGTGTCTCCTCAGCGCAAGACCACACCCATCACGATGTAACGTCCTCCAAACAGGCGTGTCTCCTCAGCGCAAGACCACACCCCACCACGATGTAACGTCCTCCAAACAGGCGTGGTTCCAGCATTGTCGCACACCCAACGCCGAGGCAATGTTAGACAGCAGGCGTGTCTACAAGCGCTGGACCACACCCAACGCAGACGTTACGTCCTCCAACAGGCGTGGCACTTGCGATGCATATGCATATCGCACCTGTGAGAATCAAAGAGCAATAGCTTCAAGTAGGATAAATAGTGCATTGTAAACATGTGTGGCTTCCCTGCTCTTTTGTGTGTCCCTTCACACTTGTGAATTTGAACACACAGCTTCCAGCATATCTTTTCCTTTGGACACTGTGTCTTCTAAAGACAAGGTATGTTCATATTATTAGATGAGGCAGACACATCTAAATGTTGTTTATTATATTTTAGTCCTGACACACATTTGGATTGTCACTGTCACAACAGCACACATCCATTGGAGGAACACAATAATCTGGTTAAAAGCAAGGCGGCTGTTCTGTTTTTGAACATCATCATTTGACATTGCTCATGTTTGCAGACTTGTCATCCTCTGGATGTGAGTTTACCATAGTTTTAAACATGGGCCCCTCTGAGGTGTAGTGAATTGTACTGTTTTTGCATTGCAGATGCCCCAACCAAATCGTGATTTTGTCACGACCTTCATTGAAGCTTACAGGGCCAACCCATGCTTGTGGCAAACGCGAAGCTCGGCCTGCAACAACAGGGCACTCAGACTACTGGCCTATCAGAAGCTTGTGGAGGTATGTCAGCAATATATGCCTGGCCATCAGACGAATCTTGATTTTGAGCGCAGGAAAAAACAGTCCTTGCGCACAGTGTTCAAGAAGGAGCATGACAAGGTGACGGATTCACGAAGAACAGGAATGTCTGCTGCTGATATGTATGTTCCCACTTTGTGGTACTACGACCTGATGCTTTTCACGCTGGACCAGCAGGAACCGCGGCCAATGTTAGCTAGTGAGAGCTTCATCCAGCCGCCACAGGCGAATGCGGAAGTTGCCGGTGACCAACAACATGTAAGTCTGTGACCTATGCCACTACTAACACACTTATCACACAAGACACATTTTGGACGGATTTAATCTCCTTGTTTTTAATTTTGTGAATCCAAAACACCCCAGAATGGCCTCCAAACTTTCTGGAGCCTGGTTACATCAAGTTACATTGTATCCATCACTCATTTCACACTCAACGAGTGTGTTTTGTCTTATTGTCCCAACCTTTAACGCCCTGTCAGGACATGTTTTCCGGACATCTGTCACAGTGAGGTGTAGTGACATACATGTACCTTTCTCATAACTTTATAAAATGTAATAAACACTTTACTGCTATGTTTCCTGACCTGTTATGCATTCCCACATGTAGGATCCGCTTGAAGGCCCCTCTTCTGGGTCACCCAATAACCCACAGGACACACCGTCCGATGTGACCGTTCAGGAGGCCGGAACATCGCCAAACCCTTCTTCTCTGCCTCTAACACGTTCTCGGGCTCGGCCAAGGAACCCACCTGTGTCCACCCCAAACGAAATGATGACACTGGCCCAACAAGTTCTGCAGCAGCACGTCCGGGAACCCCAATGTGCTTTTGCAAGCCTTGTAAATGAAAGGCTACCATCTCTCGACCCTGAGCAAAGAATCCATGCGGAGCGGGTCATGCTCCAGATGATGGAACAGGCACGGGCGGGGACCCTGACTCCCGCCTCCAGTTTCCCTGCTGCCATTCCACGGCCACCCGACAACCTACAGGCCTGGCTGTATCATGGCCCTCCGCATTCCTCCTCTGGGCATAGATATGGGCGAGCACATTACACCACTCAGCGTAGCAGGGGTGGTGAATTTGCAAACCTACGGGCCGACCCCAGCTTCCACCCTCATGATCAATTTGAAGATGAGCCACATTACCAAGATTTATAGTTTTTTGGTTTTTTTTTATTGTATGTTTATTTTTGGGCTTTGTGTATGGCCAACAAAAAAGTGTACCTTTTTTTAATTAGGTTCCCAGAAAACGCTGGAGGTTTTTACTTTGTGTTTTAATGACCCTTTTATTTGCCATACTAATGGACGGATGTCCCAAATTCTTGGTTTGAAAATTAAAATTATTTATACACACTAGGTCAATCTGTTGTCCGTGATTGTTGCATTCTGTCTTTTTCCGAAGGCATCATTGTTGGCCTTTCAGCATAGATGCCAGATTCTGTAGGTCACACTACCTTCATATGTAGAGGGGCCTAATACTTAATATTGGGTCTTGAGCAGTGGCCTTCATTAATTTGAGGTTTGCACAAAACAACTCCGAGGTGGCCTTAACATCATTGTATTTTGGGACAACATTGTAAAGACTTATTGTGGGTGTAGTGGCCAGCAGTTAGATCTCGACGGAGTGAAGACCCATTGTTGGTGATGGGGTAAGGCCATTTCCAAACTATAATCATCCCTTTCCCTAAAAAGGATGTGTGTTTGCTTTGTGGACATAATACATGCTCACAATGTGGAGCTTGTGTTGGAACATGGGTTTTTGACCCCTTCCTCTGGCTCAACCTGTTAGGCTATGTGTTGACCTTGATGGTCTTAAATTGTACCATTAACCCCACCAAATCAGTAAATATATGTGTGCTTATATCAAGGGAAACACATAAAGATTTTGCACAACATTGTATTGAAAATTCAAAATGTGGCATACCGAGCACACAAAGTACACCTTGATGTTTGAGTGTAGGAAGAACCCCTACTCACTTGTGATGGTCCAAATGTTGTACACTATAAGAAAAGAGGCCAACGTGGTAGCCCCAACACACACCCTATTGTCGAAATGTTGGACACTATAAGAAAAGAGGCCAACGTGGTAGCCCCAACACACTCCCTATTGTCGAAATGTTGGACACTATAAGAAAAGAGCCCAACGTGGTAGCCCCAACACACTCCCTATTGTCCAAATGTTGGACACTATAAGAAAAGAGCCCAAGGGGGGCAAAAAAAAAAAACTTAAAACAATGCCAACATGGCAATAAACCGGGTATTGGGTCCAACATGGACAACAGTCCTTCAGGTCCGGATGGACCATTCAAGTGTCTATTTTTCTCCCGATTATGGGAGGCCAACATGTCCTTGCTGGAGGGCAGCCAGCATCTCCCGTAAGCATGCCAGCTCTTGGATATACCGCTCGATTGCCAAGTTGAGCTGTATGGCGAACTCCAAGTGTGACCGGATCACGTCATCCAAAGTAGGGACACCTGTATTGGGATGAAGAACACATTTACAAAACAACACTCCATGTGGAGATTTTGTAAGGGAAAAATGAAGTATGCTCCTTACCCTCGTGCTCGCCATCCTCAGCACTATCAGGGGTTGATGGGGACGCACTGAGACAGAAGGGACAGAAGCTGCTGTTGTTTTGAACGTGGCTGCATAGTCCTCTTGTTCACGTGCTATTGTTAGCTTGGTGCAAACATCATGGTGTGTCTATCTTGTCCCCTCTGTACGGTGCCACATCTGTGGGGCAGTGTGTCATGTGTGTATTTCAGATGATCAATATGTCTACACCAAACACAATGACAATGTTGAGTCAGGTTAGGCACAAATATAGTGAGGTTTCGCCTGAGTCGGCCCTCACCATTTGGGCTGCACATGACTGGTTGGGCCATATTCATGTTTGGGTGTGAAACAACAGCCTATGCACATTCTTGGCACATCCACATGGTGCGTCAATACACAGTAGAGAAATGTATGGGGATTTCCATTCATTGGTGATTGGTCCTTTTCAAAATGAGCGACAATCATCACACTGCATTTTTTTATTTTTTCCAGGCAGGTTTCATGCAGCATGCCAAGGGGAGGGAGTGTCCAGTCACCTGTACTATATGTCACCTGTACGCCACAGTCCGTCCCCTTGACATGCTGCCTGTGACCGGCATTGAAGACATGTAAAGATGCAGACTAAAGAGTGTCTCACATTTTAGTGATTTTAGGTAATGGCCAATAAGGTTTTTTGGTAGTTGGAGGGTTGAGGACCAGGCAAAGTGTAGGGTCTGCCTCCAAATTAGGCTGCCTTCACTGTTGCAGATGCCTCTGGAGCGTTCTGCGGAGGCATCTGCAAGACTCTGCATGCAGACTGCAGCACGATCCTTTCTACTGGTCCGCACGGTGTCTGCAGATCCTTGCACACCGCCGTGCACTCACATTGGCCACCATGACAGGTCGCATTCCCAGGGCCGACGGGAGTGTGTGATCTGTGCGCATGCCTCCACATGCACACAGATCTCTCATGGCGGCCAATGGCAGCGCACAGCGGTCTGCAAGCATCTGCAGCCACCGTGCACACCATTCTAAAGGATAGTGCTGGGGTCTGCATGCAGACGCTTGCACATGCCTCCACAGAACGATGCTGGGCCATCTGCAAGTGTGAAGGCAGCCTTATTGCACAATATATGCAACCACATGGGCGGGGCCAGGCTGGGGAGCACACTCTCCTTGTAATATGTTTGGAGACATTGATGTGTATTTTGCTACATGTACATGTGCAGGTGTGTGTTCGGAGGCAACGATTACTCACCACGCAGCCGGGCAATCCTGGCACGGATGTCCACTATGCGGCCTGGGCACTTATATTTCAGATCCGCAATCTTATGCTGGATGGCTTTCACCTACCTCTCAACCCCCAGCTGGCGGAGCAGGGCTCGCTGGATCTTGGGGACAGTGCTGCGGTTACGCAGCCTGGGGTGCCGGTGGTGATGGTGGCCCCAATAATCCAAACGATCACAATGATCAATTAGGATCATGAGCTCCGCCATCCCCCACGTGGCAGCGCGATGTGCGGCGGCCATGACTGAGCTGCAATGTGCATGGGAGGAGCTAGCACCTTGCAGGCGGAATGAAACTGAAACCAACTTAATGACATCAGTACGTTCGCTTGCGTGGCTTAATAAAATGTAAAGTCGCCGTACGTGCCGTGACACGGCACTAAACACTTATGCGGCACCTACGGGCCATTAACCCGGGGGCGTTGCGTAACGCCACGTTGTGCGCTGCGTACAGCAATATCGTTTCGGTGTATGACAGCGTGCATACTATATTGGGCCTATAACATAGTAGAATTTTTTAGCTTTGCGCACTTGTGTGGGGCCGTAATTTGAAAGAAACAAGTCATGATCATGCAAAACGGCGCCTATGTGTAGTGCTGAATTGACAGCTATTTCAAAATGGCGCCCTGTGAAGAAACAACCAATGGTAACGCAGGAGCTTCCACAAATAGAATCTGAGGTTGCGCCAGCCAATCGTAACGCATGAGGGTTAACGAATCACAACTGAGGAGGTGTGACACAGGTGAATACCCGGCACGCCTACGTGTTAGATTTCAGCATCGCTCAATTCACAGCTTTCAAATGATATCGTTCATTTACACACATCAATTGTGCTTATCCACTGAGCCGACATCGTGTGATATGAGGTCCGGATCTCATATCTCGATCTAACGATCTGATCATTTCTCGTTGGTCATGTCGTGCCGTCACACGCACAGACATCGTTCGAGTGATGTCTAATCAGGCGCGTTCAAGCGATATCTAGCCATATATCGTTGCGTGTGATGGCCACCTAAGGCTAGGGTCACACTTGGCATGAGTTTTTTTAGTGCCTTAAAAAAAAGCATGCGCTTCTGCATGCTTTTTTCCATTTCTGCATGCGTTTTTTAAGGTGCCTGATGGCACCCTGCATTTTTGCATGCATTTTTAAATCAGCACCAAAAAATAGTGCATGCAGAGTTTTTTGGTGCTGTTTTAAAAACGCATGCATTTTTTAGAAAACGCATGCGTTTTTTTTACATGGGCCCCTATGGAAAACGCATGCGTTTATGGATGGTACTAAATGGTACTAATGTACCATGCATTTTTCCATGCTTTTTTGATGTCAGCTACTCACATAAGTGCAAAAACTCATGCCAAAAACGCATGGCACTTTAGACATGCCTTTTTGCTATTAAGACATGCGTTTTTGCTATTAGGGCATGCGTTTTTTAACATGGGGGCCTATGGGTGCATTTTTACATGCTTTTTTAAAAACGCAGGTCTCCAAAAAAGCATGAAAAAAACGCAAGTGTGACCCTAGCCTAAAAGTGGGAGACAAGTTAAGGTGACGCACACACTATCCCTTGCACAGGTTCATACTCAGTTACCCACATTTTGGTTGTTTTTTAATGAAGCCACATTTTCCAGATTGTTTTGTTATTTTGTTTTTATTATATTACTAGCTGTACTACCCGGCTACGCCCGGTTTAATAAATAACTGATGTTAGCTATAACAAAATAGAATTTGAATATGTTATATTAATGACCTGTAAGAAAATAGAAGCTGAGCTGTGATTGGTTGCTATAGGCAGCCTAATAAATCTCCAGCCAACAGTAAACACTCCCCCGGCCGGGCAGTATATGTTACCTCACACATACATATAATAGACAGCTCATGTGACTGACATCTGCCTTAATTCCCTATATGGCACTTGAGTTGCACATTGGCTGTTTTTGATTAGATGTTTATATTTGGAAATTAAAGATAGCAGACGTATGAGGCGAGTTGTGTGAGGTGATTTGTGCACATCTGTGTCTGTCTGAGTGGTGTGTGTGTCCCTGGGGTGTGTGTATGTGTGTCCCTGTGGGGTGAGTGCATGTGTCCCTATAGGGTGTGTGTCCCTGTGGGGGGGTCTGTGTAGTGTGTGTTTCTGTTGTGTGTGTCTCTTTGCGGTGTGTGTGTGTCCCTGTGGGGTGAGTGCATGTGTCCCTATAGGGTGTGCATGTGTGTGTGTCCCTGTGGGGGGGGGTTTCTGTGTGGGTTGTGTGTGTTTCTGTGTTGTGTGTCTCTCTTTACAGTGTGTGTGTGTGTGTCCCTGTGGGATGAGTGCATGTGTCCCTATAGGGTGTGTATGTGTGTGTGTCCCTGTGGGGGGGGGTCTGTGTGGTGTGTGTGTGCCTCTTTGTGGTGTGTGTGTGTGTGTCCCTGTGGGGTCAGTGCATGTGTCCCTATAGGGTGTGTATGTTTGTGTCCCTGTGGGAGGGGTCTGTGTGGTGTGTGTGTGTGTATCTGTGTTGTGTGTGTCTCTTTGTGGTGTGTGTGTCCCTGTGGGGTGAGTGCATGTGTCCCTATAGGGTGTGTATGTGTGTGTGTCCCTGTGGGGGGGGTGTCTGTGTGGGGTGTGTGTGTTTCTGTGTTGTGTGTCTCTCTTTGTAGTGTGTGTGTGTGTGTCCCTGTGGGGTGAGTGCATGTGTCCCAATAGGGTGTGTATGTGTTTGTGTCCCTGTGGGGGGGGGTCTGTGTGGTGTGTGTGTCTCTTTGTGGTGTGTGTGTGTGTGTGTGTGTGTCCCTGTGGAGTCAGTGTATGTGTCCCTATAGGGTGTGTATGTTTGTGTCCCTGTGGGGGGGGGTCTGTGTGGTGTGTGTCTGTGTTGTGTGTGTGTGTGACCCTGTGGAGTGAGTGCACGTGTCGCTAAAGGGTGTGGTGTGTGTCCCCGTGGGTGTGTGTGTGTGTCTCTGTGTTGTGTGTCTCTTTGTGGCGTGTTTGTTCGGGTGCGTGGTGAGTATCCAATATTGGGGCTGCACCTTAGCGACTATACACTTGCTGTTACTCTTTGTGGGCGTGTGGTGTGTATACATGTCCCCGTGCGTGGTGAATATCTCATGTTGGGGCCCCACCTTAGTGACTATATGCTGGTATGTGCTGTTAGTCTTTGGCGCTATCATTAAGCCCCTCTCATTCACAACTGTCAACTGGTAACTGTCACTTTTTCCCCATTATGTAGATAGGGCCAAAATTGTTTGGTGAATTGGAATGCGCGGGGTTAATATTTTGCCTCACAACATAGCCTATGACGCTCCTGGGGTCCAGACGTATGATTGTGCAAAATTTTGTGGCTATAGCTGACAGCTGTCGATTTTCCTCAACACTTTTCCATTCACTTTTTCACCATTATGTAGATATAGGGGTAAAATTGTTTGGTGAACTGGAACGCACGGGGTTAAAATTGCGCCTCACAACATAGCCTATGACGTCTCGGGGTCCAGACGTGTGACTGTGCAAAATTTTGTGGCTGTAGTTGCGACGGTGTAGATGCCAATCCCGGACATACATACACACACACATACACACACACACACACACACACACACACACACACACACACACACACACATTCAGCTTTATGTATTAGATTGTTGAGTGTGGACTAATTTGGTTTGTCTTTCAAAGTTCACCAAAGGTAAAACTTCAAATCTGCCACACAAGACACAGACTGTAGTAACGATATCAGAACCGGCATGCCAAGGTTTTTTGTTGCTGCGGGTTTTTTTTTTTTTCCTACAATTTTTCCAAACATAACATTTTGCCAGTTGGACTAATGTACCAATGGTCAACATTTGCAACCATCATTTGTACGTGCCATGTGCACATTTGTAGATACAAGGATTTTTTCTTTTGGTTTAATTGTGCAATCTGACTTTTATTACAAATTGTTTGTGTAATGCAGTTGACACAGGTTAATGGATTTTTCCAGACAAAAGCCACTCAAAAGCAAAAACGACGCACAGCCTCTGATGTCCCATGGAGAATCAGTAGTGGCCACTTTACACACACCAACTTATCTGTCCAACTTCTGAACAACTTACTGGTTGCAGTGAAATCTTGGACACATTGTTCCATTTGTACACAGCCACAAAATGGAGCAATGTGTCCATGATTTCACTGCAACCAGAGATCTGTTCAGAAGTTGGACACAGATATCTGTGTGTGTAAAGTGGCCATAACAGCTTACTGATTGAACTAATCAAGAAAAACCCTTGTGTGTGGCACAAGATACACAGTAGGCACAGTCATCATGTGTAAGGCTAGGGTCACACTTGCGTTTTTTTCATGCTTTTTTGGAGACCTCCGTTTTTAAAAAAGCATGTAAAAATGCACCCATAGGCCCCCATGTTAAAAAAAATGCATGCCCTATTAGCAAAAACGTATGTTTTAATAGCAAAAACGCATGCCTAAAGTGCCATGTGTTTTTGGCATGAGTTTTTGCATTTATGTGAGTAGTTGACATCATAAACGCATGGTACATTAGTACCATTTAGTACCATCCAAAAACGCATGCGTTTTCCATAGGGGCCCATGTTAAAAAAAAGCATGCGTTTTCTAAAAAACGCATGCGTTTTTAAAACAGCACCAAAAAATAGTGCATGCACTGTTTTTGGGTGCTGATTTAAAAACGCATGTAAAAACGCAGGGTGCCATCAGACACCTTAAAAAACGCATGCAGAAATGAAAAAACATGCAGAAACGCATGCTATTTTTTAAGGCACTAAAAATACTCATGCCAAATGTGACCCTAGCCTAAGTCAAGTGTGTGTGGGAGAAGATCTTTTTGAAAATGCACCCACCTTCATGGCCCTCACATCATCTGAGAAAAAAAGCTATTGGTATGTGATCTTTGTTGGTGGCTTACATGTGTGATATGAACAATGGTCATACCATTGTAACAATGAATGTTGCATGAAGGCCCATGTTTGTTTACAAATAATTTATTTATTTTGTTGGTCCCCAAAACCCAGGAAATCGCATTTTGACACGTTGCCGGTCAATGAAACATTGTCTCGTCCGTGATTTCAAGCAGAACCTGGAATGTGAGGAAGGCCTATGTTCGGACAGACCTGTACAGTATATGTACTACGAGGATTTATATTTCCTGTCCACGGTTGTCCAACCCATAAGGTATTTGGTCTCAGATCAAGGACCTATGCACCCTTCTGCACAGTTTTGAAATGGCGACGAAGATGTCTAGTGCTGACAATGCCATTATCAGGATGACTTTTCCGGTCATTTACATGCTGGAGCACACTTTAAACAGTATTCGGAGTCAGGTGGTGGGACAAGAGGAGGGGGAGGAAGTACAGGAGGAGTCGTATGCAGAAGGGATAACAAGATCTCCAAGGTCCAGACAGTCGGCAGCACCAAGGCAGCAGGAATGGGAGGGTGGGGGAGAGGAATTAATGAGGGCGCATGGTAGTAGCCACACTGTTGAGGAAGGTGCAAAAGCCGACGAACAAATGGAGGACGAACTGGCGATGGGCATGGAAGACTCATCAAATGAGGGAGACCTTGATCACATTTCTGTTTTGCGAGGTTGGGGAGAGGGCAGAGGAAGGAAGCATGATTCTTACCTCGCCGCCACCAACACCCCCTGGATGTGCAAGACACATGAGTGCCTTCTTGCTGCACTACCTGCAACATGACCCTCGGATTGTCAGAATTCGAAGTAATGCGGACTTCTGGGTTGCCACAATCTTAAATCTTCGGTACAAGAGTAAATTTGGCAAAATAATTCCTGCCATAGAAAGGGATTCACGCATGCAGGAGTATCAGCAGAGGCTGTTACAGAATCTTAGATCTGCTTTTCCACAAAACACCAGTTGTGCACGTAGTGAATCTCACAGTTCTAATTTGTCAACCGTGGGACTGTCGAGTCATCACTCAAACCGTAACAGTAACACCGTATCTAGTGGTAACAGCAATTTTGTGGAATCGTTTCACAATTTTTGAGACCATCCTTTGCAAGGCCAGAGGAGACAAGAAGTCTGACACATAGTCAACGCCTAGAGAGGATGGTACAGGAGTTTTCTCAAGTAAACATCGATGCCATGACTGTGGAACTGGACCCTTGCTCATTTTGGGCTTCCAATCTGGAAAAATGGCGTGAATTCGTCACTCACGCCTTGGAGATCTTGTCGTGCTCTGCAGCCAGCAATCTCTCTGAACGTGTCTTCAGCGCTGCTGGTGGTATGCTGACAGATAAGCGCACACGGCTGTGTCCAGTGACACTGTAGACAGACTCAATACAAAAAAGGTGGGGGAACAAGAGGCGCAATAGTGCACTATCACTAGTGACACTCAGATGTGAGTGGTGTAATGCAGTTACACTCACCTATTCCAGTTGTGAGACCCACAACTGGTTAACAGCATATCACAGTATCAGCTGCTGCAGGACCTCCACCGACCACTCCAACGTGGAAAAACTGCCAGAAAATATGGAAAGCAAGGTGTACCACGGTCCGCGCTGCTGAGTCCACAAAATCACCTGGGATGCAAGATGTTGTAGCAGTATACTTCTTTATTCCTTCCAAGAAGTATACTGCTACAACATCTTGCATCCCAGGTGATTTTGTGGACTCAGCAGCGTGGACCGTGGCACACCTTGCTTCCCATATTTTCTGGCAATGTAGACAGACTAACGTTCATCAAGATGAACAAGTCATGGATCCACAAAGACTTTTCTACCCTTGTGTCATCCTGAGTTGGCTCATCCTTTGCGATCTCAAAAAAGACCCAGGCTAGGCAAGGCTTAGAGCCCATGCGACCTGAAGAATATGCCACAAAGACTTCTGCTCAGAAGCAGAGTGGTGGTTGAGGATGCAGTTGTTGACGTGCTTCTAGTACTCTGTCTCTGTCCAGGAAGGCGCATCCTAACCTAGTCATCACAAGCATCCTCCTCCACATCCTCTGCTGCCCCTCATCGACTGGCTAACTGTGGGTTGATAGTAAGTCGGATCTCCAAACTCATCATCACCCTGTGTGCTCTCACACCCGTCGTCCTCAGAGCCAACCTCTTCCTGCCCTGACCGAAATGTCAAAATGTCATTCCAATCAGGTATCTCAGTCTCATCAGCATCTTCCTCATTGTCTCCACCAACAGGACTTACAGTTTGGGAATGAGTGTCTACATTATGCTTGCTCAGAACCTTCTTTATCTGGGCCTGGATCAGACTCACAAAGCTTCTGGGCATCAGTGCTGATCATTTCCTTGTCTGGACTCACAGAAGCTTTGGAGCAGACCTGTGATTCCCAGGCTATAGTATGAGTGAACAGCTCTGCATACTCAACCATCTGTCTTACTGCATACTCATTCATTGGCTGGAGCTGTGAGGAAGCAAGTGTGATTGTGGTAAAACCTCTGAGGACTGGTGTATTTGTGATGTTGAAGTTGAGGTGGAGGAGAGCCCACTTGACGAAGCGGTTGCTATCCATTCAAGCACCTGATTTTTTTATGCCTCATCTACAATTGGTAGCAATCATTGTGTGACTCGTGTACGTACAAAAGGGATCGTATCAGATTGTCCACGGAAAGAAGTAGACATCTTACTTTGGCTGGAAGATGGTATTTCTTCATCAGTTGTTACTGTTGCTTTACCACCTTCCCCATGGACACAAACTTTTTTTTCCCTTTCCACCATGCCTATTCCCCTTTTCACCAGCATCAGGCCTTTTGCCACTCATTCTGTATGTGAACAAATTGGCAACTCTGCAGTTGTTGGCAAAAAAAAAAATTCGGATGGAAATCGAGCAGAGCTGACTGGCCAAACAGTGGTACTAGGCCTAAACTATTACTATAAACTAGCCTAGGAGCAGGTAAAAATTAGTATGAACTAGACAGGCGGTGTAGTGTGTTTCAAAAGTGGGCTACACACCACTGTCTAAATGACACTGCTACTAGGCCAAAACTATTACCTGGGCTAGGTGCAGTTAAAAATTAGTGTGAATTAGACTGGTGGTGTAGCTTGGTTCACAAGTGGGCTACACACCACTGTCTAAATTAGGCTAGGGTCACACATAAGCCCTTGGTCCGTTTTTGGCTTCATTTTTGTCATTTTTTTTCTAAGTCCAAAAACTGACAGAAAAACGGATTGGATGTAATAAACACCCTCTCCGTTTTTTTCTGGACCTCAAAACATTGCTCTGTCCGTTTTTGAGCCAAAAACGTTGCTAGAAACGTTTGTGGCATCAGTTAAAAAACACATGCATTTGGCCAGCACTCCTCTGGAAATAACTTGCACATATGCATCGGAATCGACTGGGTGGGTTTCATGTTGGGCAAAAAAAATATGTAGACAGACGCATGCCATTACAACACTGTTGACATTTTCAGGCTTCAGTTGCAGGCACGTCATAAGTGTCTGCCATTTTGCAGCCATTAGCCCAAATGTACACTCGACATACCACCTAGCATGACCTACCTGTGCATTAAAGATGCGTCGCTCAGTGTTAAGAGCACGAGTCGCCTACTAACATGAAAGGAACACAAGGGCCATCTATGCCAGGTCACGGCTGAGGAGGTGGCGCATTGAATTGGTTACGCACAAGTCATCGCCAGATTTTACTGTTACGAAATGCCTGGGCATCATGAACATGGCCATAGGACCCAATATTAACTGCAATGAATCTGTACTGACAGTCCGTTATTGCAATAAGGACAATTGAATAGTATTTCTTATAATTAAAATATAAGGTGCTACTATGTGCAGGCTTTTGAATACAGATATGTTTCCCGTCTAAGGCCCCAATGCAATTGGGAAAGTTAGTTGTTTGCAAAAAAGTTTCAGCTATAGCCAGCCATTTTTCCATTGTGGGTTCGGGCATTACAATGGCATGTAATGTGTCCCACCACACTTGGCATGTTTCTTTAACAAAAGCACAGATTGTGGAGGTTCCCAGGCGATATTGATAGTGTAGCGAGGAAAAACTCTCTCTCGTGGCCAGGAATCTGTTCATTTTGGCACGACAACAAAAAAATCAAAATATATACACATTGCATTACGTCCATTAAAAAGTATACATTTGGGTCCGGTTGACAGCATAAGCAGGTTAAGTATGGCCAACTTTACAATGATAATATTATATGGGCTGGACAGATGAAAAAGAATTATAAAAAAGAAAAAACTACCTCAGAGTCACAAGTAACCTTTCCTGGGGAGAAATACTGTCATGGAATCTGGTATTTTGGCGTCGGATGTTTTCTTCAATCATGCCCAGCAGTAAATCCAATGTGTTCACAGACATGTATACATAACGGGGGAATTTTTGGGGGAAATTACGCAACTGTCAGTACAGCGGATGGAATGCACCATTTTGTGGCCTCAACAAATTGACCTCATCCACCCAACATCGCGACTGTCTATTTTCTGTCGGTTGATGACGATGCAAATGGAGTCTGATAGCAAGAATAACAGCAGCACACATGATGCAGCCAGCAAAGAGAAGGTGCACAAAATGGCAAAAGCACAGGACATCACAATCACCTTGATTTATAGGGCTCCACCTCACTTAATTGACCATTAAAAAACATAAAATAATCGCAGACCAAAAACGCAAGTCATTTCACATAAAACGCATCTATCGTGTTAACACATGCATTATTACTAACAGTAATTCACAAAAAAGCATGCAAAGAACACGTGTTTTACACATCTGTTAAATGGATGCATTTAAATTTGCACTTCACTAAGGAAGTGGAGAAATTCCAGTGCCACATTTAAGCAGCTTCCTCAAAGTCATAATCGCTTTCCAACAAGCTTTTAATATGACAAAGGGATTTGTGCCAGATCAGAAACCCAAACTACAGACGCTGCGTTTCGGGGTACCTGCCCCTCATCAGTGTAGTGTGTGGGATATTCTGATCTGGCTGAGTGAGTGGGCTAAGACAAGGTCTGGGAACTTGCTATCAACCTTATGGAGACAGCGAAGTAGGTGAGGAGATTGTAGCCTCCTCCCTCCTCTCAGATATATGCAAATTTGCACTTCACTAAGGAAGTGGAGAAACTCCAGTGCCACATTTAAGCAGTTTCCTCAAAGTTATAATCGCTTTCCAACAAGCTTTTAATATGACAAAGGGATTTGTGCCAGATCAGAACCTCAAACTACAAATGCTGCATTTCGGGGTACCTGCCCCTCATCAGTGTAGTGTGTGGGATATTCTTATTTGGCTGTGTGAGTGGGCTAAGACAAGGTCTTGGAACTTGCTATCAACCTTATGGAGACAGCAAAGTAGGTGAGGAGATTGTAGCCACCTCCCTCCGCTCAGATATATGCAAATTTGCACTTCACTAAGGAAGTGGAGAAACCCCATTGCCACATTTAAGCAGCTCCTCAAAGTCATAATTACTTTCCAACAAGCTTTTAATATGACAAAGGGATTTCTGCCAGATCAGAACCCCAAACTACAGACGCTGCGTTTCGGGGTACCTGCCCCTCATCAGTGTAGTGTGTGGATGCATTTGAAATGCAAACATTAGATGTGAACTTAGTCTAAAAGTTAACCCCAACAAGTCATACATAAAAATCTTTGTGTTTCTCTTTTTCTACTAGGAGAACTACCACATATCCTTGGACCCAGTGAAAGGGTGGCATCTCTTGGGCCCATAAGTTTGACTGGACCTGACATTTAGGCTTGTGGGAACAGAGTGTTTCCGTGATCTCTTGACTGTGGCTGCCCCATGATACTCAATTCATAGCCGCCACTATTTTGCCAGGTGTTCTGTCCATGACTTATATAAGCATGTGTGAAACAATATCAAACGTTCGGTTACCAACGCTATAACTAGGAAGGTCGACATAACAACATACACGTGAAGAAGTTGTTGTGGGCAGTCAGGGATGATACATTTCACTGACAGCACACTGGGTGAACCTGGTGGAGGGTGGAACAGAGTTAGGGCCTGGGACATCACATATCCTACACATGCCAAGAATAGTTGGCCCAACTTCCACCATGGTTTCCATCTACTTGTATGCCAGTTTGTCTCCTCTCCATCTCCTATTGCTCCTCTTACATCTCATTCTGCACCCCTAAATCAATTGTCCGGAGGGCCTGCAAACCTGACTTTAGTGAAGACCCAGAGGTGGCCTTGTAACGTATGTTTGGGAGGGCCCTCCTCTATTCATTTGGTGCTGAAGCCACTGCCTTAAGAATAACAACATAAGCAAAGCCATGGTTGATGACACTGAAGGTCATCTAATCTATACATTAGGGAGGTCCCCCGTCTATTAATTTGGCAGGGCCCTTTATACATTTGAGAGGGCCCTCCTTGATGCATTAGGAGGGCCCTGACCTATGCATTTGTGAAGGCCTGTCTCTATACTTTTGGAAGGGCCCTCCTCTATTGATTTGGCAGTGCCCTCTATACATTTGGGAGTGCCCTCCTTCATACATTTGGGAGGGCCCTCCTTTATAGATTTGGGATGGGCCTCATCTATACTTTTGGAAGGGATCTTCACAATCTGCTGTCCATGAAGCAGGCGCTCCCACTTCCTGCCCACGAACTGCGATTGCACCAACACAGCAACCATCATGAATCATGTCCACTTTTTTTGTCACAGCAAAGGGTGCTGTTGTCCCAGATATTGGAAAGGAAGCGTAAATACACAAACACTCATCCAAAAGGCAAAAACATTAAACACTCACATTGCAAAATTGCTAGCCTTGCAGATGTTTCCCTTTAGGCTTGTGAGAATGGAGTCTTTCCGTGATGTCTTGGCCGTGGCTGCCCCACGATACTCTTTTCCTCGCCAGCGGTGCCACTATTGAATCCAGTGTTCTGACCCCACTTAACAGAAGTATGTGTTAAACAATATGAGCCGTGCTGTCAGCAATGCCATCACTGGAATGGTCCATGTAGCAACAGACACGTGGAGAAGTTGTTATGGACAGTCAGGGATCATACATTTCTCTGACATCACACTGGTTGAACATGATGGAGGATGGGACAGACTGAGTGCCTGGGAAATCAGACATCCTACCCATGCCAGGAATAGTCGGCCCAAATTCTATCATGGTTTACATCTACTCGTATGCTAGTTTCTGTCTACCCTCCTCCTCCTGCATGTCATTCTGCAGCACTCAAACCAATTGTTCAGATGGCCTGCAAACCTGAGTTTGGTGAGGGCACAGAGGTGGTCCTGTAACATATGTTTGGGTAGGCCCTCCTCTATTCATTTGGTGCTGAAACCACTGCCTTAAGAATAACGGCATAAGCAAATTTATGGTTGATGCCACTGAAGGTCCTCTCATCTGTATATTAGGGAGGGCCCTCCACTATTAATTTGGGAGGGTCCTGTATATATTTGGGAGGGACAGATTTTATACCATTCGGAGAGCCCTTCTCTAGACTTGTGGGAGGGCCCAAATTACATTTGGGAGGGCTCTCCTGTATACAATTGTTAGGGCCCTCCTTTATTCATTTTGGACAGCCCTCCTGTATACTTTTGGGAGGGACTTCCTATATACTTTTGGGAGGGCCCTCCTGTATACTTTTGAGAGGGCCCTCCTCGATACTATTGGGAGGGTCCTCAATACATTTTCGAGGGCTCTTTAGTATATATATTTGTGAGGGCCCTCCTTTATTCATTTTGTTGGGCCCTCCTCTATGGGCATGGTCTTGTGCGATAATGGGAGTAAAATGGTGATGGTTTTAAGGTAAGCAAACTGCCACACGTGCCATGCATGGCTCACAAATGGAACCTAGTTGTTCAGAAATTGTTAAAAACATATCCTGACTTGCCATACATAAATCAGAAGGTGTGTCATCTTATTGACCATTTACGGCATTCCTCTCCCGCTTTTGCTAGTCTTGCAGCGCTGCAAAACTGCTTTAATTTGACAAGTCAACAACTTATTTGAGACCTGCACATGCAGTTGAACTGAAGATATCATATGCTGCCGAGGATTGAAGAGGAGCAGAGGGCTGAAGCTGAATACCAGCTTCAACATGCCCGTTACATAAAGATTTACACAGAACACATAACTGCTGCCAATTGGTGGTGTATCAATGACAATTGTGAAGTTCATGAGAATTTTGAGTACTGCACCAAGCTCATGAGTGGTGATCAGTCAGGCTATTAATTGGGAGGAGCAGGTAGTGAAATATTCGGACTCGCTTGAATCGTAACGAGTAGGTTCTAGTACTCGCGTATTTGTTACAAGTAACGAGTACAATGCAAATCAATGGGAAATGCAAGTACTATTCTGCTGGATCAAACAAAGTGGTCTGGGGGCCTGAGGAAAAGGCTGAAATGAATGAATGATTGTTTAAAAACTGGGCAGTAAAAAGCTGGATGGCTTTTTTAAATGACCGGCTGATGCATGCTCCCCAACCGGTCCTTTTCTCCCTGCCCGTTCCTTTGCTCCCCATCCAGTACTTTGCTCCCCGCCTGCTTCTTTGCTCCCCCCGTCCTTCGCTCCCTGCCCGATCTTTTGCTCCCTGTCCGATTCTTTGTTCCCCGTGTGATCCTCCATTCCCCACCCCATTCTCCGCCTCAACCGATTTTCTACTCCCTGCCCAGCCCTCCACTTCCCACCCTGTTCTCCGCCACCCCTGCTTTCTCTCTCTAACTCCAGTTTTTTTTTCTATATTCCCATCTCAGCATCTCTGGTACTCATAAAGCTTCCTGACACAGGTCGCCCCTTGTTGACTTAATGTTAATTGAGGCCAAAACATCACCATTAGGGATGAGCTAGAAGTGAAATATTCGGACACGCTATACTCATAATGAGTAGGTCCCGATACTCGGGTACTCATTACGAGTAGTGAGTCTATTGTAAGTCAATGAGAAATGCGAGTAATGTCTCTGCTGGACCCTATACAGCTGTCTGAGGGCTGAGGAAAAGGCTAAAATTGGTGCATGATTGTTTTAAAAGCCTCCGGCTTTTAAACAATCAATCAGCCTGATCCTCCATCCTCCGCTCCCCCCACCGAGTCCCACCCCGATCCTGATTTAGGAGCGGATGGGGAGCGCAGCAAAAGGGACCGGGGAGCGCATGACCCGGCAGGGGAGTCCGGCGGTGAGAAGAATTTACCACCGGCTTTCCCGTTCTGTGCTGCACTACCCGCTCCCTGATAACCCCTCCCCGCACCCTGGTTCTGCACTCCCCACCTGGTCCTAACTTAGGATCGGGTGGACAGGCGACGGGGGAGCGGGGAGGGGGCATCAGGGAGCGGGGAGCGCACCACCCACCGGAAAGCAGGCGGTGAAGTCTTCTCACTGCCGGCTTTCCCGCCGGTTATTTCAAATGAACAGCTACATAGTAACATAGTAACATAGTTTTTTAAGGTTGAGGGAAGACTTTAAGTCCATCTAGTTCA
This sequence comes from Allobates femoralis, assembly GCA_033576535.1. NCBI lineage: Eukaryota > Metazoa > Chordata > Amphibia > Anura > Aromobatidae > Allobates > Allobates femoralis. Next base: position 195,839,560 of record JARQOC010000005.1, on the reverse strand, counting down.
ACCCATAGCCTAACATGTTGATCCAGAGGAAGGCAAAAAAAAAAACATGTGGCAACACTAGGCTCCACATTGGGGGAAAAAAATTCCTTCCTGACTCCAGATACGGCAATCAGACTAGTTCCCTGGATCAACGCCCTATCAAAGAATCTATTATATATAACTGGTAATATTATAGTTTTCAAGAAAGACATCCAGGGCCTTCTTAAATATTAGTAGTGAGTCACTCATTACAACATCATGTGGCAGAGAGTTCCATAGTCTCACTGCTCTTACAGTAAAGAATCCGCATCTATGATTATGATTAAACCTTCTTTCCTCCAGACGTAGAGGATGCCCCCTTGTCCTAGCCTCAGGCCTAAGAGTAAAAAGATCATTAAAAAGGTCTCTGTACTGTCCCCTCATATATTTATACATTATTGTAAGATCACCCCCTAAGCCTTCGTTTTTCCAAGCTAAATAACCCCAAGTTTAATAACCTGTCTTGGTATTGCAGACCCCTCAGTCCTCTAATGACTTTTGTCGCTCTTTTCTGGACACGCTCTAGTTTAGCTATGTCTTTGTTATACACCGGAGACCAGAATTGTACACAGTATTCTAAGTGTGGTCGCACTAGTGACTTGTATAGAGGTAAAATTATGTTCTCCTCATGAGCATTTATGCCTCTTTTAATGCATCCCATTATTTTATTTGCCTTTGCAGCAGCTGTCTGACACTGGCCACTAAATGTGAGTTTGTCATCTACCCATACACCCAGGTCTTTTTCATTGATAGTTTTGCCCATTGTTTTACAGTTAAGCACATAATTATACCTTTTGTTTCCTCTGCCCAAGTGTATGACTTTACATTTATCCCCATTAAAGCTCATTTGCCATTTATCAGCCCAAGCTTCTAGTTTACATAAAATCTCCTGTAATATAAAATTGTCCTCCTCTGTATTGATTACCCTGCAGAGTTTAGTGTCATCTGCAAATATTGAGATTCCACTCTGTATGCCCCCTACAAGGTCATTAATAAATATATTAAATAGAAGCGGGCCCAACACTGACCCCTGTGGTACCCCACTGTTAACTGTGACCCATTCTGAGTGTGCTCCATTAATCCATTAATGACCACCCTTGTTTCCAGTTCTTAACCCACTTACACATATTTTCCCCTATCCCCATTGCTCTCATTTTATGTATCAACCTTTTGTGTGGCACCGTATCAAAAGCTTTTGAAAAGTCCATATACACCACATCCACTGCATTTCTTTGGTCCAGTCCAGAACTTACTTCTTCATAGAAGCTTATCAGATTAGTTTGACAGGAACGGTCCCTTGTAAAACCTTGTTGATATAGGGTCATGAGGTTATTTTTCTTCAGATACTCCAGTGTAGCACCTCTTAGAAAACCCTCTAGAATTGTACCCACAGTAGAGGTTAAGCTTACTGGCCTATAATTTCCAAGTTCAGTTTTTGTCCCCTTTTTGAATATTGCTACCACATTTGCTATACGCCAGTCCTGTGGTACAGACCCGGTTATTATGGAATCTTTAAATATTTAAAATAATGGTCTATCTATGACAGTACTTAATTCCTGCAGCGCTCTGGGGTGTATCCCATCCGGGCCCGGGGATTTGTCAATTTTAGTGATTTTTAGACGATGCCGTACTTCCTGCTGGGTTAAGCAGGTGACATTTAATTGAGAGTTTTTGTTATCACTGATCATATTGTCTGTCATGGGATTTTCTTGTGTAAATACTGTTGAAAAAAAGTCATTTAGCATATTGGCTTTTTCCTCATCCTCATCCACCATTTCACCCAGACTATTTTTAAAGGGGCCAACACCATCATTTTATAATCTCTTACTATTTATGTAGTTAACAAATATTTTGGGATTATTTTTACTTTCTCTGGCAATAAGTCTCTCTGTCTCAATTTTTGCTGCCTTGATTTGCTTTTTACAGATGTTATTTAATTTTCTGTACTTATTTAATGCTTCATCACTACCTACCGTATATACTCGCGTATAAGCCGAGTTTTTCAGCCCAAAAATTGGGCTGAAAAGTCTCCCCTCGGCTTATACGCGAGTATATACGGGACCCCCTCACTGTTTGGCGCCCCCACCTCAGCATGGCCCCCCCCGCACGCAGCGCTGCGCTCATACATTACCAGCCTGTCAGCTGTCATCCTCCGGTGGCGGATCGCGGCTCCCGGCTCCGGCTTCCATCTTCATCTGTGTCTTCCTGCATGTCACATGACCGGCCGGCGTCGTGATGACGTCATCGCGATGAGCCCCGGTCACAATGCAGGAAGACACAGATGAAGATGGAAGCCGGAGCCGGGAGCCGCGATCCGCCACCGGAGGATGACAGCTGACAGGCTGGTAATGTATGAGCGCAGCGCTGCGTGCGGGGGGGGCCATGCTGAGGTGGGGGCGCCAAACAGTGAGGGGGGCCTGGGGCTGCTGTGTACTACCCCTGGGGCTGCTGTATATACCCCTGGGGCTGCTGTGTACTACCCCTGGGGCTGCTGTATATACCCCTGGGGCTGCTGTGTACTGACCCCTGGGGCTGCTGTGTACACCCATGGGGCTGCTGTATATACCCTTGGGGCTGCTGTGTACTACCCCTGGGGCTGCTGTGTACTACCCCTGGGGCTGCTGTATATACCCCTGGGGCTGCTGTGTACTACCTGGGCTGCTGTGTACTACCCTGGGGCTGCTGTGTTTACCCCTGGCTGCTGTGTATACCCTGGGGCTGCTGTGTATTACCCCTGGGGCTGCTGTGTACTACCCCTGGGGCTGCTGTGTATACCCCTGGGGCTGCTGTGTATACCCCTGGGGCTGCTGTTATACCCCTGGGGCTGCTGTGTACTACCCCTGGGGCTGCTGTGTATACCCCTGGGGCTGCTGTGTATACCCCTGGGGCTGCTGTGTATACCCCTGGGGCTGCTGTGTAACCCCTGGGGCTGCACCTGTTGTGTACACCCCTGGGGCTGCTGTGTACACCACCTGGGGCTGCTGTGTACACCCCTGGGGCTGCTGTATATACTGCTGGGGCCTGCATACCACTGGGAGGCTGCTGTATATATCCACTGGGGGGGCCTATATACCACACTGCTGGGGGCTATATACCTGTGCTGGGGTCCACCCTCGGCTTATACACGAGTCAATAGGTTTTCCAGGTTTTGGGGCAAAAGTAGGGGGGTCGGCTTATACACGGGTCGGCTTATACACGAGTATATACGGTACTTGCTTTAATTCCCTAAATGCTTTCTTTTTCTCACTTATTGCGCCTCTTACCGCTTTATTTAGCCATAGTGGTTTCCTCCTATTTCTAGCATGCTTATTCCCATAGGGTATATATTGTGCACAGGTCCTATTCAGGATGCTAATAAACGTCTCCCATTTGCTTTGTGTACTTTCATGTCTCAGGACATCGTCCCAATTTAATGCACTAAGATCATCTCTCAACCGTTGGAAATTTGCTTTCCTGAAGTTTAGTGTCCTTGTAGCCCCTCTACTACACATCTTATTAAAGGATACTTGAAAACTTATTATGTTATGGTCACTATTACCCAAGTGACCTCAAACCCGTGTATTTGATATGCGATCCGGCCTGTTGGTTAATATTAGGTCTAAACTTACCATCATTGCCAAAATCACAATCCAATACTGCACTTGTAGGCTGCAACTAACTGAGAGAAACCTAGGTCTCAACCAAGGAATGAATTAATCAATCAAATCAAATTATAATCAATAATTGAATCTTTATTGTCAAAAAAGTTTAAAAATCAAAACAGAGCTACATTACAGGAAACACCACATAGCACATCTGAAAACCTTTCAAAATTACAGGCTCAATACAACAATTGCACATACGACCACTGCAAGCAGGGTTAAACCTCAAACAATACCTGTATTGAGCCTGTAATTTTGAAAGGTTTTCAGATGTGCTATGTGGTGTTTCCTGTAATGTAGCTCTGTTTTGATTTTTAAACTTTTTTGACAATAAAGATTCAATTATTGATTATAATTTGATTTGATTGATTAATTCATTCCTTGATTGAGACCTAGGTTTCTCTCAGTTAGTAATAGTTTGGTTGGAGTGACATATTGAAATTAAGGACTGGTTGTTATACTTGTAGGCTGCAGTCAGACCCCACTGTGTGAAGCAAGCACAAGTACAGGCTGATAAAAATCACCTCTACCTACAACAGGATGTGGGAGGTGACCTGCCCAGCACATGATAGGCTTGCTAAGGATGCCATTCACACTGATACAAATGATGCAGAGTGTCTGAAAGCTACCCACTGGCTCTGCCACCTGACCAATGAGCCGCCTAGTATGATGCTTCTGCACCACTAGATGAACGGCGCTGAGTAGTTTTTGTAATATTAGCTCTAACAGTGCCCCCCTTCTTGTTGGGTCCTGAACCAGTTGTGAAAGGTAATTGTCGCTCATAGTTTTACTTTTGCTGGAACTGCAGGTTTCAGATCCCCAATGTATTTCAGGGTAGTTGAAGTCCCCCATAATAATGACTTCTCCCTGAGTCGCTGCTTCATCTATTTGCTTTATGAGGATATTCTCCTCCACTTCCATTATTGTAGGGGATTTATAACAAACCCCTATCAGTACTTTATTATTTTTCCCCCTCCCCTTATCTCCACCCACAGGGACTCTACATTTCCATTAGATTCACCTATATTACCACGCAGGATGGGTTTTAAGGATGATTTTACGTATAAACATACACCTCCTCCTCGCTTATTTGTACGGTCATTTCTGAACAGACTATAGCCCTGTAAATTAACAGCCCAGTCATGGCTCTCGTCCAGCCATGTCTCCGAAATCCCCACCATGTCATAATTATTTTCCAACAAAATTAATTCTAATTCCTCCATTTTGTTAGAGAGGCTTCTGGCATTAGTATACATGCACTTTATGCATCTCTCTTTACCTCTATTCTTTCCTACTATATTGACTGTTCTAACCCCACCCCCATGCCACCCCCAATTTTATTACTTGTGCCCAGGTTACTATTTACACTATCTTCCCCTCCTATACAATGAATACCCTCCCCCCAATTGCTAGTTTAAACACTCCTCCAACCTTCTAGCCATTTTCTCCCCCAGCACAGCTGCACCCTCCCCATTGAGGTGCAGCCCATCCCTAGCATAGAACCTGTAGCCAACAGAGAAGTCAGCCCAGTTCTCCAGGAACCCAAACCCCTCCTTCCTACACCAATTCCAGAGGTATCAGCTGATGCTGATCAGCTGTACATTTGAAGTAGCCGCGTGGTGCTGTCAGGGTTCATGTGAGTTCATGCTTGACAGCATGAACTCATATGATCTTTCCTATGGCTGCACAGCTCAGCTACATCTCTGGTAGAGGTTCTCTACCAGAGATGTAGCTGAGCTAAAGATGAAAACTGGATTGGACTACGTCGGACGGAAGGTTATTTTCTTTATAAAGATGGAGTCTCTAATTGTTGTTTTGTTTTATTTTCTAATAAAAGTTTTTTCTTTGTGTTGTGTATTTTTTAACACTTTAATAGAAATTCATGGTGGTCATGTCTAATATTGACGTGACCCCATGAATTTCGGGCTTAGGGCCATTTGATAATACAAAGGTGGCCCTAAACCCTTTATTACCCAGTGAGCCAACACACCAGGACCCTGGATGAGTTGGATACAGCGCCAGAAGATGGCACTTCTATGAACGCGCCATCTTCTAGGGTGGCTGTGGACTGCAATTCGCAGCGGGGGAACCCAGAAAGAGCTTGGGCCTCCCTGCGCTGCAGATTCCAGCCCCCAGCTGCCTAGTTGTACCTGTCTGGATACAGAAATAGCACGAAGCCCCACATATTTTTTTTTATTATTTCATGAAATTCATGAAATAATAATAAAAAGGGCTTCCCTATATTTCTTTTTCCAGCCAGGTGCAAATAGGCAGCTGGGTGTTGGGGGCAGCCCGTTCCTACCTGCTGTACCTGGCTGGCATACAAAAATACGTCGAAGCCCATGTCACTTATGTGGACAGCAGAGGCCAGGCTCTGACCCCAAAAACATCAGGGAAAATAGCAAGGTGCGTGCTTTGTAGAAGGCTGTATGAAATGTTTGGACTACTGCTTTGCAGAGGACACTAAACACCTTTTTGAATGATCTAATGTGGACAGCAAAAGCCAGGCTCTGACCCTAAAAACAATTGGGAAATTAGCCTTTTTCAAGCTTTGTAGCAGGCAGTAGGAATTGTTTGGACTACTGCTTAGCAGACAGCACTAAACACCTTTTTAAGTGGACTTATGTGGACAGCAGAAGCCTGGCTCTGACCCCCAAAACAATGGGGAAATTAGCCTAGTGCATGCTTTGTAGCAAGCAGTAGGAAATGTTTGGACAACTGCATTGTGGAGGGCACTAAAAGCCAATTTAAGTGGATTGATGTGGACAACAAAATCCAGGCTCTGATCCGCAAAAACAACGGGGAAATTAGCCTAGTGCATGCTTTGTAGTATGCAGTAGGATATGTTTGGACTGCTGCTTTGTGGAGGGCACTAAACACCTTTTTAAGTGGATTAATGTGGACAGCAGAAACCTAGTTCTGACCCCAAAAACAGCGAGGAAAATAGGCCGGTGCTTTAAAAAAAAGGCAGCACAAAATGCTACTACTCTGTCTGATGGAAAAATAGAGCTTTGCTTCTACGAAGAGCTGTTTTAAGATGGACACTGGTAGAACACATTAACCTCTCCCTACCTAATACCCTAATACACAATCTCTCCCTCCCTGTACTCTGACTTTAGAAAGTGCTATTTTTGGTGATATTATAGAGCTAGTAACCTGAACTGCAGGGCAGGACATCCAAATATAGCAAGGCGAGTACACAAATACTCGCAATGTAACAAGTAACCCGAATACCGTACCGCGAATAGTGAATACTAACGAATACACTCGCTCATCACTAGCCATGATTTGTGACCTTTCTCCTGGTTCACAATCTTAACATTACCCCAACCAATATACTTTCTGGGATCCCAGTATAACCTATCTCAGCTGCGCAGCTGGGAAAATTTAAAATCAAGCTCACATAACAAATGTTTTAAAACATCCATATTTCATTCACAATTACAGGAATCTTTTTGTTAGCAATTTTATTTAATCAGCATTCTTTGCAGTACTTCACCATGGGCTGTGGTGATCTTCGCACCATGCTATCAGCAGTTGTCGATAATAAAAGCACAATTCATGCTTTGCTGACACAGTTCTGGTAAAAAAGAGTCATTCAGATTAGTCTAATAACCTGGATTAAATTTAGGTGGATATAAAATTATCTAATCCTTGGTTGTAATACAGGGTACTTTACCTTCTTTGGATGCCGTGTTACTCCTCACAAGATGGCTGCCTTCTTCCTTTGCTTTCCCGCTGTTGGACTTTTCCATTCTCTGCACCAAACTGAGGCAGGGATTGACTGTCCTGGATGTCACTCGTTCACAACAGCACAAAATGAATGCACTCCACAAGGGACTGGGTTTGCTTGCTTAGGTCCTTTCCTTTTTTTTTCTTTTTGTCAGGAGCTCAAGCAATGCATGTCTAGTCCCTGCTCCATCTCCATGGCAACCAACTGCCCCTCACCACCCAAGCATTGTTTCGCTCCTCAACTTAAGTGGCAGAGCAATGATGCATTAATTATATCTTAATAGTTTATTGGCATTTAAGAAAAATGTGGATTTCTCTGGAACAAGACATTGAATCGCAGATATCAAGGTACAATTATATTAAACTTCCTATGACCTACTGTACATGCCAATGTAGATGAGGTATAAAGGTTATTTCTATGGACACATTCTCTTTAAAGAAGAGTTTAACAACTCTGTTAAGAAGAGTGTATTATACAGACTTTGCATTTTCACATTTATTTTTGGCTGATTTAAATGTGTCTCTTAAAAAAGTTACAAAAATCCTTGTACAAATATACTTTCATCCTCATATTGAGTGATTTTATGTATGTGTGAATTTTTTGGCACACATTTTACATATTTAGTTGAACATGATACTTGACTTGCTCTAAAAAGTTAAAGTTAAGGACCAAAATAAAAAGCATTTTTTTCAATTTGAGTAAAATTCATGAACCACATGTTCCATTTTGAAGAATTTGATGAAAAGATGTTAGTAAAGGCTAAAAGACAAAAACAAAGTGATTCCAACCATACTCAAATGAATCAGGCCTATTATGTATTCTGACAGACTAAAATAACTGGGTATTAAAGGAAACTAGGGATGAGCGAGTACTAAAATATTCGGACTCTCTAGACTTGTAACGAGTAGGTCCCGATACTCGGTACTCGTTACGAGTATAGCGAGTCCTATTTAAGTCAATAGTGAAGCGAGTATTGCCATTAATTCCGATGTTGCTGGACCCTATAAAGAGGTCTGGCAGCAGAAGTAAAACCTGCAATTCCCTAATTCATTGTTTAGAAGCCAGCGAAAACAAACTGTGAATTAAAACCGGATTCTCCCAGATTGACCCGGTCCGGTGCAATTCGGTCCCATAGAGTCCCATGTTAGGGGTCACCGGATTGAACCGGACCGGGGCAATCCGGGAGAATTCAGTTATAAAAATCGGGCAAAACCGGTCCGGGACAATCCGGTATACCGTAAGATGGGACTCTATGTTACCGGATTGCACCGGACCGGGTCAATCCGGGACAATCCGGTTTTAATTTACAGCTTACGGCTTTTACCGCAGGCTTCTAAACAATGAATTAGGGAATTGCAGGTTTTTCCTCTGCTGCCAAACCTCTTTATAGGGTCCAGCAGCAGAGGAATTGCATTTCCCTTGATTTACATTGGACTCGTTACTGTGCAAGTAATCGCTAAGAAACTCGCAGAGTAACGAGTAGCCCGAGTACCTTACTATTCAGCGAGTAACGAATATTAATGAGTAGACTCGCTCATCCCTAAAGGAAACCTGTCATTTCGTTTTTGTGATACAAAACTAACCCCCAATATGTTTTTATTGAAGCAATTTGCATCACCAACATGGTGTTCTAAAAATAAAATTCCACCTATTTACTGTATCTTAAAAAAAAGTCTATATATACTGAGGTGACTGCGCACACACCTGGCTTCAGTTATAGGGGAGGCGCTTTTGCTTACTGTCACTCAAGCTTATTCATGATATTTTATGATTTTCGCCATGCCCCTGCATTGTAATTTATTGACATTACTGCAGGACCTGAGGTGATGTCCCAACAATGTGACAATAATGGGCACTGCTAAGCCCAAAGGGTCTCCCACTAAAGGCCTGCTTAGCTGTGCCCATTATGGTCACATGTTCGTGACATCCTCACAGGTCCTTCACCAGGTGCTGCTTCAGTGATCAATCTCAGTATATTACACTGCCGGGGGGCATTACTTTGTTTTAAAAAACTGCATGAAAGAAGTGGATTGACGTAACTGATTACAGCTGAAGTATCGACCCCAATAACGTGCAGGTAACTAATACAAACATCTAAGTAATATTTTATGATGAATACATAGATTTTTATTAAACCAGGTAAGGCTGCTTTCACATCAGCGGTAATCGCTGATCTTGGCAGTTGCAGTGAAAAAAACGCAACTTCTGCGATTATCGCATAACGGCCACACTTGTGGTTCACTTGCGGCAAGCCCCATGCAATGTCTATGGGGCTTGTGGTAAGTGTGCGGCAGGTGCGGCAAGTGCGGTTCGGCACTTGAGGCAGATGCGGCAGCGAGAAAACCGCAGCTGACCGCGTTTTTTTCGCGGCCGCATCTGCCGCAAGTGGCGAAACTGCAACTGTACCGCACTTGCCGCACCTGCCACAAGCCCCATAGACATTGCATGGAGCTTGCCGCAAGTGAACTGCAAGTGCGGCCATTATGTGGTAATCGCGGCAGTTGTGGTTTTTTCACCGCAACTGCCGCGATCAGCGATTACCGCTGATGTGAAAGGGGCCTAAGTGATGCACAGTGTATGATCTAAATAACATTGGGGTCAGTTTAAAACAAAAAAGTACATGGCAGGTTCCATTTAATAGGTTAAAATATAGCAATACTAAGAGCACTTCATATTATATTCTGAGTAAATATCTATTACTGACATTTAATGTAACTAATACAATATTATGGAAACATACACATATTGCGATAAAAAAAAAAAGCTAGGCAAACTCCAAGTAGGAAACGACATAGAATTTGTGAACAGGAGAGTTCATATTCTTTTATATCCATAAAACAATTATCATTCTGTGATGTTTTCTAAAGAAATATATTATTTGAGTTCAAATTGAGGTTGTTATACAATCACTGCAATAAAAACTCTCATTATTGCATGCTAAACAGTAGTGATCAAATTAGTAAATAATATCAAAACAGTAACTTCCGCCTACACAATGTCTACACCATTAATCTCGGAAATAGATTTGACATTGAAACTTTACCTCTAGGTATTTCAAGACATTTATCACAAGAATGCATTCCATTTATCATTTAAAATAGGAAAATAATTTCTTTTTATTTGAGTATTTAGTTCTAAGTGTTCATTTGTATATTCATTCTGAAGCTCTTTGTTGAATATTTATAAGATTCAGTCTGCCTACATGATAATTATATTACACTAATATAGTATGAACGAATGAAAGCAGTAATTATGTTTTTATTCACTACCATTTTGCAATTTACAGTTTCCTTTGTTGGAAGAATTTAAGATACTGACAATTATATGATTTCTTTCTTTGCACATTCAAAATAAGATAGCAATCACTTTAAAAACGTCAAAGGATTATATTAATATTACTGATCATACAAAAAAAATACAATCAAAGAGAACTTATCCGCTCTCATGATATGTCTGTGTTAGTAAATAATTGAATTCCAAATGAAATGATAATTTTTTTCTCTTAGAAATCTTTGCCATACCTCTCATAAGACAGGCTTCTATTAGTAGATTGACAATACTATACACCAAGTCATTCATTTATGGACCTTTTACATCCAACATTTATAAAAATAAAACATTGATAATATTTAGGTCGCAATACAGTTTGGGTATAATTTATTTAGAAAAATATGTTGGCAAAAACAATTATCTAACAAATCAAATAAACAACAAAAGAGCATTTTTTGTGTGTTTATCAGCCAATCATGGATATGGCAGTTTTAGGGAATGATCATTCCAACAAGTGTTTGGATACCTGATTATCAGCCCTTTTTAAAATGCCTTCATTCCTTTAAAGAAATGTATAAATAAATTGACAATTGATTATTTACTAGTCAGTGTTAACACTATCAGAAAACTGTATTACCATTTTGGTATTAGATGAGTATCGGATGTTTCGATAATGGCTTCAGGTCCTAGTCATCTGAGGGCTGTAGCCAATTACAGACCCCAGTAGTCCTGTGAAAGAGCTATGATGACTCTATCATTTTCAGTACTACAGATGAGCCATCGTTCCCCGAACATGTTCACCAATTCAAAATTCGGCACAAAATGGCCGATACGGTTTGGGATCGGAAATCTGACAAATTTCCCTGAAAGTAGGTGAATGAGCATTTGTTCGGTGATTGATCGAATTTAAAAAAACATTACTGTTTTTATACTTTTCTCCTACCTTCTGACAATGTAGGATAGCGGGCAGGATGTCTTTGATAAAGGGAGAGGGTAAGATGAGGTCGGAATAGCGTTAGACTTCATTTTTTTTCCCTGGAATTTTCTGTGTGAATGCTTCTGGTCTGCAGCCAGTCAGGGTGCATAAAACATCCACAAGTTATAAGACATGTCCATTTGCCTTCTTCACCATTTTCAGAGTGTTACTAGTTAGAAGACTATATAATGGTACTGCAGTCCCTGTGCCAAAGCTGCTATAAACAGACCTTCTTAAGCATATTGAACCCTGACTAAGGTTCACTAGCACTATACAGATTAATATGTCCCTACGGATATAAAAAGCGACCATTTGCCGTCGTTGCCATTTTTAGAAAGTTAATGCTACGGATAGTGCTGTTGCTGGTCTGTGCTGCTACAGCCGTGTTACACAATTAGATAGCTAGCTATTCCATCTCTTTTTAGTTTGAATAGGAATGCGAGAATTTCCACCTGGACATAACTATTTTGTAGTATAATGAAGTTCTGCTCCACTGCCCAATACCTCCAGACTCCCAGGCTTCCGGATAGATGGGAGGCAACCATTCAAGGTTAGTATAAAAGGAATAATTCCGGTGCCATCGAAGTGGTTTATGTCCTTTATTCAATTAAAATTGTAATACAGGTGACCCCGAAGGGGAAAAACACTAGACGCGTCTCAGAGTAAAAACTCCTTAATCGTTAGTACCATACAAAGGATATAGTAGTCATATATATATACATATTAAAAACAACATACACCTGATTCCCATTTTTTGTAATCATTATAGGAATAGATTAACTCCTGACATGCTTAGTACAAGTAACAAAGAACCAAATGTATTTATATCATCAGTCTAAATACATTAAAAATACACCCAAGATTCTATAACAGCCAAATCTACTGTATATACTCGCGTATAAGCCGAGTTTTTCAGCCCAAAAATTGGGCTGAAAAGTTACCCCCTCGGCTTATACGCGAGTCACTGTATACTGTATACAATGTATACAGTGCCCCCATCTATATACAGGCCCCCCCTGCCGCAATCCTGTAAAGGAAGAGATTAGTATACTTATCCCTCCGCTGTCCCGCTGCCGCTGTCCCGCCGCTGCTCCTCCATCTTCATCCAGCGTCTTCCGTCTTCTTCCGGCTTCCTCTGATGGTCGCAGGCAATGACGTCATTGCCGGCGTGACAGAGGAGAAAGCCGAAAGAAGACGGAAGACGCTGGATGAAGATGGAGGAGCGGCGGCGGGACAGCGGCAGCGGGACAGCGGAGGGATAAGTATACTAATCTATTCCTTTACAGGATTGCGGCGGGGGGGCCTGTATATAGATGAGGGGGTTGCATATAACTCTGGGGCTGCATATACCTCTGGGGCTGTGCATATACCTCCTGGGGCTGCATATGGGGCTGTATATACCTCTGGGGCTGCTTATGGGGCTGCATATACCTCCTGGGGCTGCATATGGGGCTGTATATACCTCTGGGGCTGCATATGGGGCTGCATATACCTCCTGGGGCTGCATATGGGGCTGTATATACCTCTGGGGCTGCATATGGGGCTGCATATACCTCTGGGGCTGTATATACCTCTGGGGCTGTTTATGGGGCTGCATATACCTCCTGGGGCTGCATATGGGGCTGTATATACCTCTGGGGCTGCATATGGGGCTGCATATACCTCCTGGGGCTTCATATGGGGCTGTATATACCTCTGGGGCTGCATATGGGGCTGCATATACCTCTGGGGCTGCATATACCTCTGGGGCTGTATATACCTCTGGGGCTGCATATGGGGCTGCATATACCTCTGGGGCTGTATATACCTCTGAGGCTGCATATACCTCTGGGGCTGCATATGGGGCTGCATATACCTCTGGGGCTGCATATACCTCTGGGGCTGCATATACCTCTGGGGCTGTATATACCTCTGGGGCTGCATATACCTCTGGGGCTGCTGTATACTACCACTGGGGCTGCTGCTGTATATACCACTGGGGCTGCTGCTGTATACCTCACTGCTGGGGGTTGTATACCTGTGCTGGAGTCCACCCTCGGCTTATACGCGAGTCAATAAGTTTTCCCAGTTTTTGGGGGCAAAAGTAGGGGGGTCGGCTTATGCACGGGTCGGCTTATACACGAGTATATACGGTATACAGTATAATTCCATAATCCTATATTTCTGTGTTTTGGAAATTAAATCTGCAATATACAATTATTAATCCCTATATTTTTTATATTTGTAATTTTTCTTATCATGATTGTCCACATACATAAATATCTAACCACCTTCATATACATATTTTCTTATAATAATGTATCTCCTATCGCAGATACCCTCCAGTAATTTTTCCTGAAAAACCATATAAAATTGGCTGACATATTATCACATTACAATCTATATCATATCAATTCTGTTCACTCCTATTTATTTATGTTAATAGAAATAGAGTAGATCGCTCCTATAATTCAGGCCATTAGGGATACGTGCATCCAACTGTAAAATCCATGTATTTTCCCTGTCATGTAATTTTTTCTCCCAGTCTCCATGACGATATGACCGTATTACTCGTTCTATGCCTTTAATTTTTAGATCCTTGAAATCACCTGCATGGATCTCCCTGAAATGTCTGGATAAATCAGACATTCCAGTTTTACCAATTAGATAGCTAGCTACTCCATCGCTTTTTAGTTTGAACAGGAATGCGAGAGTTTCCATCTGGACATAACTATTTTGTACTGAGAACAAGTGGAATTCCTAAAAAAGGCATGTGTTATCAAAGCTGCTTTTTTGCATATAGGAAGGGATTGCCAAATCCTTCAGTATTCCCTAAAAAGGCTCTGTTTGGCTTGCAACCTGTGATTCTGAAATCCTTAAGTTTCCTCTAAAAAGGCTCTATTTGGTCTGTAACATGTGATTCTGAAAGCCTTCAGTTTCCCCCCCAAAAAGTTCTGTTTAGCCTGTCAGATGTGATTCTCAAATCCTTCACTTACCCCTAAAAAGGCTCCGTTTAGCCTCAAACAAGTGCTTTTCAAATCTGTGTGCATAAAAGAAGAGTGGGAAATCCCGAGGTCGTGGTGGAAAGGGGAAGGGGAAAAGGTTGTTGGAAAGGGGAGTAGGCTTGGTGTTGGAGGTGTACATGGGGTAGGTGCTACTGCTATTTTTACTGAAAGCTGTAGTAACTAAAACTGGCTCATCATCCTATCCAAGCAAAGTGGCAAATTCTGGACATCCTACTCTCGTCTCTTTTTGCCAGCAGCAGAGCGATACAAGTTGTAGGTGAGGCCCAGGTTTTGTTACAGTTTGTGGAAAGCACTGCCTTAAGTGGCCTGTCTTACTGTTACTCCACCTCAACATCACAAACAGTACATTCCTTAGAGGTGGTGTCACAATTACCCATGTGTCACCCCGTGACACAATTCTCCAACCGCACGATTGATTGTGGGGAATTCCAGATGGGTACTTCGGCAGAGATGTTCACACATTCTATTCCATGAGCATCCGAGGTCTGCACCAAACATACTTCAGTGGAGGAAAGCATCTGCATTGATGCTTAAAATCTTTTCGACTTGGAGCTGGGGATGGACGAAGTAGTGTCTCAGCAGAATCCCTTGTCACCAAATGTGAACCTTGGGGGGGCAGAGGTGATGATGATGATGATGATGAAGAGGGTGACTTTCATGGCAAGGAGTCGGACAACAGAAAGGATTAGGATGAGGTTCTAGGTTTTACTTGGAATGAACCCAGAGTAACACAGCTGAGTAGCTCAGCAGAGGAGCAGGAGGAAAACAAGGAGGTAAGGTTGCATGTTCTTGCACCGAGACATACGGCTGCAAGCACGACAAGTGCTGCATCCTCAGCCACAACACTAGCTCTGCAGTTGTTCGAAGTGGCAAGAGTCGCCTAGCCTGAGCCTTTTTTCACACTGCAAAAGATGACCCAACTCACGTTATTTGCAATCTTTGTACCTAAAAATTGAGTAGAGGCAAAAACCACCACAATTTGATTACTACATACATGTATTGCAACATGGGCCAGCATGCGTTACTCTGGTGAAAAATACTGCAGTAAAACTGTTCCACTTATCTACATGCTGGAGCAAAGTTTGAAAAGTCTGTGGGATGAGGCGGTGGTACCATAGAAAGTGGAGGAGGAAGAAGAGGAGGATATGGAAAAGAGATCAATATCTCAAAAGTCTTAACTCTCGTCACACATGCGGGTGGCATGTTAGATAGACGTAAAGTGAGAGAGAGGAACTCATGATACAAGACAAACTGGTAGTGAAGGTGCAGGAGCTGGGGAACAAATAGAGGAGCACAAGGATGAAGATGGGCATAGAAAAGTCAGGAGATGAGGAACAATTGATTCTTCTTTCTGTTTTCTGAGGTTGGGGGGAGAGAACGGAGGATGCAAGTGGGAATCTTACTCCGCCGCCACTAACACGACAAGGATTTGGACCTCATGGATGTGTCAGACACATGAGTGCATTCTTGCTGTACTATCTGCAACATGATGCCCATATTGTTAGTATTCGAACTGGAGACGACTACTGTATTGCCACACTGTTGGATCCGCGGTACAAAAGTAAATTTAACTTGATGCTTCCTGCCCTGGACAGGGACACGAGCATGCTGTAGCATAAAAAAAAACTGCTGGTAGACAATCTTAGGACAGGTTTTCCCCAACACATAAGTGAGGGACACATATGATCTGCACTTACAACCTACGTTACATCAAGTCATCAGTGTAGAAACATTAGCAACAGCAATGTAACTGTCAGAAGCAATTTTCGGAGTTATTTGACCAATTACTTCAACCAGCCTGTCCAACGGTAGAAGTCTGGCACATAGTGAACGATTAGAGAGGATGGTGCAGGAGAACCTAGAGCTCAATATCCATGCCATCAGAGGGGGTTTGGACCCTTTGTGTTTTGGCCTTCAAAAATGGAGGAGTGGCAGGAGTTTGAGTTTTTCATGCCCGGCAGCCAGCTTTATCTCAGAACGCATCTTCATTGCTGCTGATAGTGTCCTGATGCAAAAGCACATCCAGCTGTCTCCTAAAAGTGTAGACTGCCTATCTATCATCAAGATGAACAAGTCATGGATCTCCAAGGACTTTTCTACCCCAGTGACAGACTTCTTCACAAATAACAGGAGTACGTGCTGGAAGGAGATGAGCGCAAATAGGGTCTTACCCGAGTTTTATTTTTCAGAAAAGATAGTAGTGGAGATACTAACCTGATATGGTTGTGTAAGTAACATCCAACATATAAGACACATCAGCTGCTGCAAGGAACCCCTAGAGGTCAGCATAAAACAAAGGAGATGGAGGAAGGAGTTATATCTTTGCGCTGCTGATAACGGATCCAAAGGAGCAGTCAGGATACAGAGAACTGTACAAAAAGATTTTTAATGTCTACGTGTTTCATGTGCATTAGCTCACTTCTTCAGGACAAAAATCTTTGTCCTGAAGAAGTGGGTTGATGCCCATGAAACAAGTAGACATTAAAGATCTTTTGGTACAGTTCTCTGTATCCTGACTGCTCCTTTGGATCTGTTATCATCAGCGCAAAGATATAACTGATTCCTCCATCTCCTTTGTTTTACCCAGTGGCAGAGTAAGCAATGGAGTACTTTCCAGCGTGCTGCATTCATCTTGCCATTATACAATTTTTATTCTGGGTCAATTGATGCCGCATTGGTGGTATTTGGCCCTAATTTGTATTTTAATGTGGAGACTCTTTTTGGGGTCTCTTTGTTTCCTTAACCCCTTAAGGACCGAGTCACTTTGCACCCTAATGACCGGACCATTTTTTGTAATTCTGACCACTCTCCCTTTACGAAGTAATAACTCTGGAACGCTTCAACGGATCCTAGTGATTCTGAGATTGTTTTTTCGTGACATATTGGGCTTCATGTTAGTATTAAATTTAGGTCGATAATTTTTGCGTTTATTTGTGAAAAAATTAAAAATTTGGCAAAAATTTTGAAAATTTTGCAATTTTCAAATTTTTAATTTTTATTCTGCTAAACCAGAGAGTTATGTGCCACAAAATAGTTAAAAAATAACATTTCCCACATGTCTACTTTACATCAGCACAATTTTGGAAGAAAAAAAAAATTTTGGTAGGACGTTATAAGGGTTCAAAGTTCATCAGTAATTATTCATTTTTCCAGCAAAATTTACAAAACCATTTTTTTAGTGACCACATCACATTTGAAGTCCCTTTGTGGGGTGTACATGACAGAAAAGACCCAAAAGTGACACCATTCCAAAAACTGCACCCCTCAAGCTACTCAAAACTATATTCAGCAAGATTATTAACCCTTCAGGTGCTTCACAGGAACTAAAATAATGTTGAAAGAAAAAATGGACATTTTAATTTTTGTAACAAAAATGTTCTGTTAGCCTCAATTTTTTCATTTTCACATGGGCAACAGGATAAAATGAATCCTAAAAATTGTTGGGCAATTTCTCCTGAGTACACAGATATCTCATATGTGGTCATAAACCACTGTTTGGGCGCACGGCAGGACTCAGAAGGGAAGGAGTGCAATTTGAATTTTGGAGCCAATTTTCCGTTCAAAAAGTGAAATGGCGCTCCTTCCCTTTCGAGCCCTGCCGTGCGCCCAAACAGTGGTTTATAACCAAATATAAGGTATCGGTGTATTCAGGAGAAACTGCCCAACAAATTTTGGGATGTATTTTATCCCTTTGCCCATGTGAAACTGAAAAAATGTGGTCAAAAATAATTTTTTTGTGAAAAAAAAGTGTTTTTTCATTTTTATGGATGAATTTGTGAAGCATCTGGGGGTTCAAAGTGCTCACTATGCATCTAGATACGTTCCTTAGGGGGTCTAGTTTCCAAAATGGGGTCATTTGTGGGGGAGCTCCAATGTGGAGACACACGAGGACCCTCCAAATGCGACATGGTGTCCGCTAACAATTTGAATGGAAAATGAGCTCAAATTGTTAGCGGACACCATGTCGCGTTTGGAGGGTCCCTGTGTATCTCAACATTGGAGCTCCCCCACAAGTGACCCCATTTTGGAAACTAGACCCCCAAAGGAACGTATCTAGATGCATAGTGAGCACTTTGAACCCTCAGATGCTTCAGAAATTCATCCGTAAAAAATAAAAAAGCACTTTTGTTTCCACAAAAAAATTTCTTTTTTCATTATTACGGATCAATTTGTGAAGCATCTGGGGGTTCAAAGTGCTCATTATGCATCTAGATATGTTCCTTTGGGGGTCTAGTTTCCAAAATGGGGTCACTTGTGGGGGAGCTCCAATGTGGAGACACACAGGGACTCTCCAAACGCGACATGGTGTCCGCTAACAATTTGAGCTCATTTTCCATTCAAATTGTTAGCGGACACCATGTCGCGTTTGGAGGGTCCCCGTGTGTCTCCACATTGGAGCTCCCCCACAAGTGACCCCATTTTGGAAACTAGACCCCCAAAGAAACATATCTAGATGCATAGTGAGCACTTTCAACCCCCAGATGCTTCACAAATTGATCTGTAAAAATGAAAAAAGAAAACTTTTTGTGGAAAAAAAAGTGCTTTTTCATTTTTATGGATGAATTTGTGAAGCATCTAGGGGTTTAAAGTGCTCACTATGCATCTAGATATGTTCCTTAGGGGGTCTAGTTTCCAAAATGGGGTCACTTGTGGGGGAGCTCCAATGTGGAGACACACGGGGACCCTCCAAACGCGACATGGCGTCCGCTAACAATTTGAATGGAAAATGAGCTCAAATTGTTAGCAGACACCATGTCGCTTTTGGAGGGTCCCTGTGTATCTCCACATTGGAGCTCCCCCACAAGTGACCCCATTTTGGAAACTAGACCCCCGAAGAAACGTATCTAGATGCATAGTGAGCACTTTGAACCCTCAGATGCTTCAGAAATTCATCCGTAAAAATAAAAAAGCACTTTTGTTTCCACAAAAAAATTTCTTTTTTCATTATTACGGATCAATTTGTGAAGCATCTGGGGGTTCAAAGTGCTCATTATGCATCTAGATATGTTCCTTTGGGGGTCTAGTTTCCAAAATGGGGTCACTTGTGGGGGAGCTCCAATGTGGAGACACACAGGGACTCTCCAAACGCGACATGGTGTCCGCTAACAATTTGAGCTGATTTTCCATTCAAATTGTTAGCGGACACCATGTCGCGTTTGGAGGGTCCCGTGTGTCTCCACATTGGCACTCCCCCACAAGTGACCCCATTTTGGAAACTAGATCCCCTAAGGAACATATCTAGATGCATAGTGAGCACTTTGAACCCCCAGGTGCTTCACAAATTGATCCGTAATAATGAAAAAAAAACGTTTTGTGGAAAAAAAAGTGCTTTTTCATTTTAATGGATGAATTTGTGAAACATCTGGGGGTTAAAAGTGCTCACTATGCATCTAGATGTGTTCCTTAGGGGGTCTAGTTCCCAAAATAGGGTCACTTGTGGGGGAGCTCCAATGTGGAGACACACAGGGGCCCTCCATACGCAACATGGTGTCCACTAACCATTGGAATTATTAGCGGACACCATGTAGGATATGAAGAGCCCCTATGTGCCTAAACATTGGAGCTCCCCCACAAGTGACCCCATTTTGGAAACTAGACCACCCAAGGAACATATCTAGATGAATAGTGAGCACTTTGAACCCCCAGGTGCTTCACAAGTTGATCCGTAAAAATGAAAAAAGAAACTTTTTGTGGAAAAAAAAAAAGTGCTTTTTCATTTTTATGGATGAATTTGTGAAGCATCTGGGGGTTCAAAGTGATCACTATGCATCTAGATATGTTCCTTCGGGGGTCTAGTTTCCAAAATGGGGTCACTTGTGGGGGAGCTCCAATGTTCAGGCACACAGGGAGGGGCTCTCCATACCCGACATGGTTTCTGCTAACAATTGGAGCTAATTTTCCATTGAAATTGTTAGCGGACACCATGTCGCATATGGAGAACCCATGTGCCACCAGCACACGGGCAACTGGAAGAGTTGGGGTACAGCACCAGAAAATGCCGCCTCTAATGAATGCGCTATTTTCTTGGGTGGCTGTGGGTTGCAATTTGCAGCTTGGGGGACCCACAACATTTGGGTCTCTCCACGCTGAGGATTCCAGTCAGCCAGCTACCAAGTTGTACATGGCTGGCTGCAAAAAATACAGCGAAGGCCTTTTTTTTATTTCTAGAACTAATTCTAGAAGAAAAAAAAATGACATAGGGCTCCGCCATATTTTTGGTCCAGCCAGGTACAATTTGGCAGCTACAGACTGCCAGCAACCCCCAGCTGCCTCGTTGTACCTAGCTGCAACCAAAAATACAGCGAAGCCCATTTTTTTTATTTCTAGAACTAATTCTAGAAAAAAAAAATGACGTGGGGCTCCGCCATATTTTTGGTCCAGCCAGGTACAACTTGGCAGCTACAGACTGCCAGCAACCCCCAGCTGCCTCGTTGTACCTAGCTGCAACCAAAAATACAGCGAAGCCCATTTTTTTTATTTCTAGAACTAATTCTAGAAAAAAAAAATGACGTGGGGCTCCGCCATATTTTTGGCCCAGCCAGGTACAACTAGGCAGCTGGGGGCTGGAATCCTCAGCATGGAAAGGCCCAAGCGTTCTGGGCCCCCCATGCTGTGAATTGCAGTCCGCAGCCGCCCCAGAAAATGGCGCATTCATTGAAGCGCCATTTTCTGGCGCTGTACCCATGCTCTTCCAGTTGCCCTGGTGCCGGTGGCAAACTGGGTAATAAAGGGGTTAATGCCAGCTTTTTATTGGCAGCTGGCACTAAGCCCGAGATTCATAATATAGGGCCAATGTTAGACCCGCCATTAGGAATCT
This sequence comes from Allobates femoralis, assembly GCA_033576535.1. Classification (NCBI taxonomy): domain Eukaryota; kingdom Metazoa; phylum Chordata; class Amphibia; order Anura; family Aromobatidae; genus Allobates; species Allobates femoralis. The sequence continues at coordinate 195,818,100 of JARQOC010000005.1, read as the reverse complement.
CTAGTACGGTAATATTAGTCAATAAATACACACAGAGAAAAATCTTTTTATTTGAAAAAAAAACACAGACACAATTCGGACTCCATCTTTATCATAAAAAGATCCGACGTAGTCCACAAGGAAGGTCCCACGACGCTCAATCGCCTCCGACGTAGTCCACAACGAAGGTCCCACGACGCTTTATCGCCTCCGACGTAGTCCACAACGAAGGTCCCACGATCGCCATGCAGGAGTATCGGACTGCAAAGTAGCGATCTGACAGGCCGGGTACAGTGATCCACTATGTGGATCACTCTATCGGGGCTGTGAGATCGCTTTCTGCAGCTCAATCTGCATGCAGACCGATCGGACTGCAGAGCAGCGATCTGGCAGCCCAGGTGCAGTGCCGAGGCTGTGAGATTGCTTTCTGCAGCTCGATCCTCATGCAGGAGGATCGAACTGCAGAGCAGCTATCTGGCACCCGGGTGCCGTGCCGGGGCGGGGCTGGAAGATTGCTTTCTGCAGCTCGATCCCCATGCAAGGGGAATCCCCTGCATGGAGAGCAAGCTGCACAAAGCGATCTGACAGCTTGGGCTGAAAGCCCGGATCACTGTGCAGTGGATCACTGCACAGTTTGGACCACTGCGCCCAAACTGTCAGATTGCTTTCTGCAGCTCAATCCCCATGCAGGGGGATTCCCCTGTATGGAGAGCAAGCTGCAGAATGCGATCTGACAACTTGGGCGCCATGATCCACTGGATCACTGCGCCCGAGCTGTCAGATCGCTTTCTGCAGCTCAATCCCCATGCAGGGGAATCCCCCTGCATGGGGATCAAGATGTAGAAAGCGATCTGACAACTTGGGCACAGTGATCTACTGGATCACTGCACCTGAGCTGTCAGATCTCTTTCTGCAGTTCGATCCCCATGCAGGGGGATGGGGGCTCAGGGATCCCCCTGCAGGGGGATGGGGGATCAGGGGTCCCCCTGCAGGGGGATGGGGGATCAGGGGGCGGTGACAGCAGGAAGAGGCGAGCGGGAGGCGGCGGCTGCAGCAGCATCGCCGCTCAAGAGGAGGTGAGCGGGAGGAAGCGGGGGAACAAGAGGGATGAGCGGGAGGAATGCACACACAGTGGGTGACAAGGGGGATGAGGGGGGGATGCGCACACAGCGGGGGACGAGCGGGGGGATGCGCACACAGCGGGGAACAAGGGGGGCGAGCGGGGGGATGCGCACACAGCGGGGGACAAGGGGGGTGAGCGGGAGGGATGCGCACACAGCGGGGGACAAGGGGGGCGAGCGGGAGGGATGCGCACACAGCGGGGGACAAGGGGGGCGAGCGGGAGGGATGCGCACACAGCGGGGGACAAGGGGGGCGAGCGGGAGGGATGCGCACACAGCGGGGGACAAGGGGGGCGAGCGGGAGGGATGCGCACACAGCGGGGGAAAAGGGGGGCGAGCGGGGGGATGCTCACACAGCAGGGGACAAGGGGGACTAGCGGGGGGGAAGCGCGCACAGCGGGGGACAAGGGGGGCGAGCGGGAGGGATGCGCACACAGCGGGGGACAAGGGGGACGGGCAGGGGGAAGCGCACAAAGCGGGGGACAAGGGGAACGAGCGGGGGGGATGCGCACACAGCGGGGGTCAGGGGGAATGAGTGGGGGGGCGGACACGGTGGGGGACAAGAGGGATGAGCGGGGGGGGGGCAGACACAGCAGGGGACAAGGGGGATGAGCGGGGGAGGGAGGGGGATGCGGACACAGAGGGGGGGGGGAAGAGACCGGGAGGCAGGGGATGCATGCAGGAGCCGGGCACAGCTGACAGCCCGGCTCCTGCAGAGATCATGCAGGGAGAGGTGAGTGTCCCTGCACTCCCTCTCCCTAAGGGGGCGACACAGAGCCAGGTGCAGTGACCACATAGTGATTGCTGCACCTGGCTGTCAGATCGCTCCCCCTGCCGGAGCAGGGCAAAGCCGACGGGCGAGGGGCGAGGAGCAGAGCGGCGAGAAGGAGGACAGCGGGCGCCGGAGGACAGCGGGCACCGGAGGACAGCGGGCACCGAAGGTCAGCGGGCACCGGAGGTGAGCAGGCACGGCACCAGCAGAGCAGACTGGAGGGGCGCATAGGGAGGAGGCAGGAGAGTGAGGAGAGGAGGGAGGAGAGCGGGAACAGGAGGGAGGAGAGCATGGGGAGGAGACCGGGGAGGAGACCGGGGACCGGACAGCGGGGACTGGAGTGCGGGGACTAGGGAGCATGGACCAGGCAGAGTAGTGGAGGGGCAGAGGCAGGGAATGTGTGCAGGAGTCGGGCACAGCTGACAGCCCGACTCCTGCAGCGATCACACAGGAAAATGCTTATATTCAGCATTTCCCTGCGCCATCATGATGTGATCGGTCGGTCAGATTGACTGACCGATCACATCGCTCTGAGTGTGGGGACCCCTAAAAAGGGTCCCCACACCTCTGCCCCTAACCCTCAGCTGTCACTGACAGCTTTTAGAATTGAACTGTCACTGTTCGTTTAGAAGCAGTGACAGTTCAAAGCCATGACGAGTATACTCGTCATGATGCGGGAACTGACAGCTTTTCATGACGAGTATACTCGTCATTAGTCGTAAAGGGGTTAATATAGCAGGGATCTGTGATAACGATGTCTACACATGTCACTCATTCCTCTGTTACTCATGAAAATTTAAACTTGAAGTGCTAGGCCAGGCCCTGTTCCAGACTCCCCTGGCCCATACATGCAGGCTGTACCATTGTACAAATTTTATTCTGGGTTAATAGATGTCACTTTGGAGGTATGTGGTCCTAATTATGTGGAAATCTGGAAAGTCTTTTTGAGGTCTCCTTGTCTGTTTTGTGAATTTAACAGGGCTTTCTGAGTACATGCCTGTGCCTGAATCTTAAAATACTCAGCCAGGCCTTGTCCCATACATCCATAATGCACAATGATAAAAATGTTAACTCTGGGAAATAGCTTGCACTTATCCTGGTGTCTGTCCTTAATTTGAGTTGTTTGTCAGCTTTTGTACCCATTTGAAGGTGTTTTCTAGGCCCTTAATTTTGCCTCCAATTATTAATAGGTTTGGATGTTCACTGAACGGTTCGTCAAACTTGTCTGTCGAATTTTGCCCATTTAGCGAACCGATCTGAATTCGAACCAAAGGTTTGCTTATCTCTATTCAGTACTAGTACTAACCATAGAGAAAGCTGTGCTGCATCCATGGGGGTTACAGTATGGAAATATGTCAGTTTGTTATTTTCACAAAATCTAAGATTTTTTTTAAAACTGTACTTAGCCTGGCCCGCCACTTTAAACTATCAGAAAAGGAACAGAATCGTTTGCGCCAAACTGCTATAAAAAATTATATGGGGTCGGTTTAATCACCCCTCCGCTCACCTTCTAAGGTTGTGCAGGTCCGCACAACTGGATTAGTCGCTAGTGCTGCTGGGCTCTCCTAGTTGAAATCGAGCGGCGAGGTGGACGCTGCACGTGCCCTCTATGTTTCTCTCTCTGCACGTGACTGCTCTAAGGAGTGGTAAGCTGACGTCTGCCAGGTCCTGTGGCTCAAAGCTGCTGGCTATCACACTTCCCAGCAGGGAAGAATGTGTATGTGGCTCCAAAAGATAATGTGATATAATGAGCGCTAAGATACACACAAGGACTCGGCCATTAGATATTTTACCTTTTCAGCTTTAATCAGCAAATGGGTCCCTCTAGTCACTAGAGTCTAGTGACTAGAGGGACCTATTTGCTGATTAAAGTTGAAAGGTAAAATATCTAATGGCCGAGTCCTTGTGTGTGTCTTAGCGCTCATTATATCACATTATCTTTTGGAGCCACTTTAAACTATCAAGAAGCTATATTTATTTATCAATATCAGGAGACATAACTGATAAGGAAATACCACAGCTTTTTTGCAATGCAGAACAGTAAAATATTTGCCTAATGTTTCAAACTAATGTCTCAGAAAGATATATAGTATGTAAATCTGGAAGCACAGTTCAGTAGATTTATGTGCAGTGATGTACAGCTTATAGCGCCATACCATGTTACTGCTATAGGTTGAGGGGGGACCCAGTGCAAGAGTTTGAACCACCCTACCCTGACATCACAATTTCAAGGGTATTGGCATCCTGTGTAATACAATTGAAAGCAATTATGGAACAGGGAGCCATCAGCTCTCTTCACCATCATTTTTCCCCTGCATCTGAGCTCTGACATCTCTGTAGAAGCGGGTGCAAGGAAATTACTAAAAGGTGCCTGCAGAACTGCAGGCTGCATGCTGCAGAGATCGGAGCAGTGGGGGATTAAGGAGAGGTAATTGCTTTATTTTTTTTAAACCAATAAGAGACATTCTACTGTTTGCAGAGTTATGTTGGGCCTATTTTACTATTTGCAGGCCTATATAAGGGCCATTATATAGTTTGCAAGGCTTTAATGGGGCCATTATACAGTTTGCTGAGCTATATTTGAGCAATAATACAGTTTTCAGGGCTATGTGGGGGTATTATAAAATTTGTAGGGCTATGTAGGCCATTTTCCATTTGTTATGGCTAAATGGGAGCCAGTATAAAGTTTGCAGGACTATGTGAGGGCCTTCATACAGTCTGCAGGGCTATGTAGGGGCCGTTATACACTTTGAGGGAATATGTGAAAGCCATTAAATTGTTTAAATTGCAATGTGGAAGCTATTATACTGCTTGCAGAATTAAGGAGGGACAATATACAGTTTGCATGGCTATGAGGGGCCATTATACAGTTGTCAGGACTATGTGGGGGCCATTATTCTGTTTTGATGGCTATGTGGAGACTATCATACTGTTTTGAGGGCTATTTGAGGGACCATTATACAGTTTCTAGGGCTATATGGTAGCCACTATGCTGTTTGAAAGGCTATGTTGTAACCATTGCACTGTTTTGATGACTATGTGTGGGCATTATATTTTTTGTGGTGTTAAGTGGGGTCCTTTGTACTTTTTAGGGGGTTATGTCTGAAAAATGTTTTTATTTGAAAGTTTAATGAGGGCAATTATTCTCTTTGGTTATATGTGGGCTATTATACTGTGATTGTGAAGACAAAAAGTGGATAGGGGGCGCAATGGTGCGATATCCACAAGTATATTGCAAGGGTGATTTATATAACGTAGTTACTAACCTATATTAGTTGTGCTCCCCATGCACAACTCTGGTGTGAGCCTGATGGTTTATACGTCCTCTCCTGACCCGAGTAATTAGATGCAGCGGCGATGAGCTGCGGCTCCAGACACTCGCAGCGTCCTCGCTCCCCTCGTGTAGTTTTCCGGACTCCGCCCCTTCGCGTCCACGTGACCAGTCGCAATGACGCGACAGGTCCTCAAATCCTCTATGTAGAGACGTTGCCCCGGCAACGAAAGGTCCTTTAGCTAAAATGAGCAGCGCCTGCCGTGTCCTCCAGGGAGATATAGAATATAATGCAATTACCACGGTCTGGTGGGCGCTCTAAAGTAGATCCAGGATCTTGTTAAGTATGAAGTCCTTTATTCTAAAAACCTACTTCCCCACAACATGTTTCGACGGTATAGTGCCGTCTTTCTCAAGTGGAATGGAGGTGATACACTGATTACAACAATATAAAGGGCGGCTTACATTCCCATTGGTCAGCAATTATCTAAGTAAAAAAACAACTCACTGTTAACCCATTAGTGTCAGATGAAAAAAATGTTTCCTAGTAGCATGATCTCATCTAGCTATATAAAGTATAATACATCTGCTGTATCTAATACATAGTAAAAAACCTTATAAAAAAGCCCCATTCAATATCATAAACATTACGCACATCTATAAAACCATTATATATATAATAAAACCTCACACATGTATACACATATATATGCACACAATTCAACTACACAATAAACTATATATACAGATATAAATATTAATATTATATTAAATTATTATATTAAAACAATATACATATGTATATATACACACGCATATTTACAACCAAAAATTGATTAAATATGAATAAAACAGTATTAAATCATCACATTTGAGTTAAATCTATGCAAAAAGGACGTCATTAAATATTAAAAATTAAAATATGTGTTGTGCTGTAAACAGATATAGATTTTGGGTTACAATAATAATACATAACAATCTAATTTCTTGATACTTTCTCTATTGTTAAGTTGAGGCCCTCTGGATATAGGGTCCCCAATCTATAGATCCAATAACTTTCTTTTTTGATAAGCCTATTTAATCTCCCTTGGCCTCCTTCACGTATATGGTCAATCACGATCAGACTCATCTTGTTAGGATCTCTTTGATGGTACCTATCGAAATGTTGAGAGACACTGTGTTGTTGAAAAACCAGACTTAATGTTCTGCCTGTGCTTGTTTAAACGGTTGTGGGTTGCCTGTATTGTCCTCCCCACATATTGTAACCCACACGGACACTCCATTAAATAAACAATATAGGAGGATTGGCAGGTCAATCTATGTCTAATGTCGAAAGTCTCCCCTGTAGTATTTGATCTAAATTGCTTAGTTCCATCATGTATTACTTTGCAGCACATACACTTTTTATTATTACAAGAGTAACAACCCCATTTCCCGATTACAGATGGGGCCGAAGCTCCTAAATTATCTGCATTTCTCCTGATGTCACTAGGGGCTATTAAATTCTTTAGATTCCTATTTCTTCTAAAAACAATAGTCGGTTTCTTAGGTATCCTTGCCCCTAGAAGGGGATCTCCTTTTAAAATAAACCAATATTTGTTTAAGATAGACCGTATAAGGGTCCGGGGTTGGCAATAGGTTGTAAAAAAACTCCACTTACTTCTATCATTAGTATTGGTCAGTGTTGCTCTCTTATCTGCCATCCTACTTAGACATTTCTCTTGTGTCATATTTCTAGTCCTAAAGAAGGCATCTCTAAGAATTTTCGTAGGATAACCTTTTTCTTTGAACCTATTCTTAAGGATGGATGACTCTAACTCAAAATCCGAATCTTTGGAACAGTTTTTACGGATCCGCCAGTACTGGCCGTAAGGGATGTTTTTCAGCCAGCCAGGGAGGTGGCCACTATTAAACTCTAAGTAGCTGTTTACATCAACTGTTTTGAAATGGGTGGCAGTATACAAACCACCCTCCTCATCAAACCTAATTAATAGATCTAGATATTGGATTTCAAACTCTGAATACGTCCCAGTAAAGGTGATGCCCATTGATTTTTATTAAGACTCTCCGTGAACCTTTTGGCTTCGGGCACTGTACCTCTCCAGATGATGAACAAATCATCTATATACCGCCTATAAAAGACCACCCCTTTCTTTTCAGATAGTTGAGCAGGATCTAATAAGGCTGGCTGTGCAATGAGGACAGACTCGATCATACCCATGAATAGGTTAGCATAACTGGGTGCGAATCTGGTCCCCATTGCACAGCCCTTTTCTTGTTTGTATATTTCTCCATTGAAGGAGAATACATTACTCTCCAGTATAAATCTAATTGCTTTTAGTAGGAATTCTTTCTGGGGTTCCAGTAAATTCTTATCATTATTAAATGCCTGTTGTATTGCGTCAATACCAAAGGTATGTAGAATGTTATTATAAAGTGCCGTCACATCTAGTGTGACTAGGACACACCCTATCATCTTTGGCAGGGACCTAAGTTCACTAATTAGTTGGGATGAATCCCTAAGATAAGAATCCAATTCGACAACATATCCTTGCAGAAAAAAAAAAAAAAAAAAAATTTTTCATCTGACACTAATGGGTTAACAGTGAGTTGTTTTTTTACTTAGATAATTGCTGACCAATGGGAATGTAAGCCGCCCTTTATATTGTTGTAATCAGTGTATCACCTCCATTCCACTTGAGAAAGACGGCACTATACCGTCGAAACATGTTGTGGGGAAGGAGGTTTTTAGAATAAAGGACTTCATACTTAACAAGATCCTGGATCTACTTTAGAGCGCCCACCAGACCGTGGTAATTGCATTATATTATACTGTGATTGAGGTCTACACAAAGACCATTACTGGTTGGAGAGCTTTGGGGGGGCCATTATAATGTTTCAAGAGCTAGTATGGGCCCTCATACTGTGTGTGAGCTATTATACTATGTGGAGGCTTGTGTAAGGGCCAATTTACTCTGTGGAGAGTTATGTAGGGCCACACTTTAGCGTGGAGGAGTATGCGTGCTATTGTATTGTATGACGGGTCATTTTATTGTATGGAGGGCTGTGTTGAGATCTTCATGCTGTGTTGGTCACTGTGGGATATTATATTCACTGTAGCGGTACCATACTTTGGGATGCATGTTTTTTGGCATCTTACCCTATAGGGATATTTAAAAGAGTATCCTAATGTGTAGGAACACTGAGGATCTTCAATAAGATAAAAATTACTTTGTAAGGGCTGCAAAGTTGTGAGAATTGTTCTTCTGTGATATATGCAAAGATAGGAGGGGAAAAGGGGAAATAGCAGCTCACCGATCCAATAGCAGCTCACCAGTCCCATATCAAATGATACCTGCACCTTGCAATGTGGAAGCTCGCACAGAATCGCTCAAAGTCTCAAGGATAAGCAAATGAATAGTAAATCCAGAGAGGAAACTCCCTTAGTTGCATTAAAAGGTAATATTTATTCCATAGAACCTCATACGATTACATCCATCCAGTAGTGATCGACCGGTCATTGCTGGATGGCTGTAATCGTGTGAGGTTCTATGGAATAAATATTATCTTTTAATGCAATCAGTGGAGCTTCCTCTCTGGGTTTACTATATATTTGCTATTCTGGGAACTCACTAAATTTTATTTGTTTTCATGGCAGGGTTCAAATAGGGCTTCTACAATAGAGCTCCATGACTTCTATGTATGCTCCTGTTTATGTGCTTGAGTAAAGGACTTTGGCAATATCATATTATAACATATTATAGCCCCAAGGAAAAATCTTGGTGAAAATTATATAGGTTTATTTATATTTGTCATAGGAAAAAAAGGATAATTTCATTTTGATTAACCGATGATCTTTTTTCAATGCAGCCAAGTGTGTAGAATAGTAAAGTTATCAGCCTCCACTTGTATATCACAAGTTGCAGCTGACAGCTTTGCTACTCTACAAACCCAGTTTTCTCCACAACAGATGTTCTTGACAAAATCTACAACATATATCCTTGACAAAAAAAAACATTTGATCAAAACATCACAAACTTTGTTCTTTCTGAAACTTCAGCTCATTTTACCACCCTATGCTACCACTACCTGTCCCTGAACCATGCTAGCTAATCCCTAAACATCCCTCTCTAACCTAAAAGTGTCCTATAAAGCTTCAGAAAAATGACTTATAAACTTACATGTAGTCTACATCTGTAGACTTGAAAGGCGGGCTCTGGGTCTCCATTGTTTCCCCCCTCGCAGGCTCTCAGCATGCCTTGTTGGGTGTCATCACTCCTTCTGCTGATCCTACTCCTTTTAAAATTCCTGCCTCCTCTCGTAGTATGATGCGCTGGCCGGAACATCATATCGGGCCCGGTGCATTGTGGGGCTTATCAATATTGACACTGTGCCTGCACCAGCGTCAGGTTGTACACATGATCAGCATAGTGATGGTTGCTTTCCTGATGAAGGAGCGGGGACACGCTCTGAAATGCGTTGAACCATTACCTTCTGATCCATTATGGTCCTTTTCTAACTATGGCTTGCGCGGATCAAAAAATAACGTCCTTTTCATATTTACCGCCACAGACCTCATGGAGTGTGAATCCGGTGGCAGCTGTATTGTGCGAATATACCGGTTGTGGGTTCCACAACCTAACCAGGTGAACAGTTACCTTTACTAACCACTTATTTTGCACTCTTGTTTCTTCATTATTTAGTTATTGCCAGTGGCAGACTGGGCAGAGTAGGCAATGGTGTACTTTCCAGCATGCTGCATTCATCTTGCCATGCTACAATTTTTATTCTGGATCAATTGATGCCACTTTGCTGGTATCTGACCCTAGTTTTTTAAATGTGGAGACTCTTTTTGAGTTCTTCTCCTCTGTTTCCTGAATTTAGCAGGGCTATTTAAATATGAAGCATGCACATGTCACTCATCCCCCTGTTATTCATGAATGTTTAACATTGAAATGCTAGGCCAGGCCCTGTTCCAGTGCTTGTACCATGCATGCAGGCTATAACGTTCTACAATTTTTATTCTGGGTCAATTGATGCCACTTTGGTGGTATTGGGCCCAAATTATTTGAAATGTGGACAGCATTTTTGGGGTCTCCTTGTCTCTTTTGTGATATTAGCAGGGCTCATTAAGCACCATGCATAAACCTTAAGCTTTAAATACTGGTCCAGGGATTGTGCCATGCATCCGTAATGCATAACGATGAAGATTTTAACTCTGAGAAGTAGATGGCACTTCTCCTGTTGTCTGTCCTTAATTTCAGCTTTTTTGGTAGCTTTTTTTCCTTTTAGAAAGTGTTTTCTAGGCCTTTGATTTTGCCTCTCATTTTCAATTGAATTTCGAACTTCCAAAAACTCGCTCATCTCTATTCAGTGCTAGTACTAACCATGAAGAAAGCTCTGCTGCATTCATGGGGGTTACAGTAGGGGAATATGTCACTATGTTATTTTCACAAACGCTAACATTCATTAGGCCCAACACTTAAACATATATCCTGCTATATTTATTTATCAATATCTCAAGAGAACTCCAGGACACAGTATGTCAGTGCATGGAGAAAATTACCAGGCAGCTGCAAGAGAAGAGGTTGTGTGGTGAGAGCTCAGGACTGGGACAAATCTTGAGTCACATACTCTGGGCTAGCCCTAGTCCTCACAAGTGCAAGCCAGGATCCACCAGGTACACAAGGGAGACCAACAAGCATGATCTTTTATATATAATAGCTAACGGCCGGTGCTAGGTTTAATTTAAATATCTGTATTTTACTGTGAATATATGAATGTTAATAAATTCGTTTTTGGGGTCACAGTGATAGCTAACTATTTGATGTTTCATTAAGCGCACTTCTGATATGATTTTTTAAATACATAACATTTTATTTAGACTCCAGTGGGTGAGGGTCTATTAAAATTCCGCTTTATTTAAGGAATATTTTCACGATCCCCACTCTGCCCTTGTCTATTACTATTGTTAAAGAAGCTATGATGGGTCTGTGCTGTAATCACCTGTCTTCACTTCCCTAAATTAGGCCTCTACTTAAGCATGCTTGCTCCTCCATTCAGTGTCAATCGTACACTTACTTTTCCATGTGTAGGTATAATCCCTCTGTGCTCTCTGCCTGACCCAGCATGTCTTTATTCCCTTACCTGGACTTTGACCATTTGCCTGTGGCCTGACTACTCTTTTGCCTGCTCCCTGTATTCTGTCTTGTCCCTCTGGTTTTCCTGACTTGGGATAGAATTGAACTTTGCCTCTTATTGCCCCTTGCTGTTACTACACTTTTTCCTGGACCTGACCTCAGATCGTTTGACCTTCCTTTACTTCCTGTAAGTAGTATTATTATTATATTTATACTTTCTGTTATTGCAGTCTGTTTCTTCACCTCTGAGACAATTTATTACTGTAGTGACTTGCGTCACAAATATTTAGCACTAATCCCATTAGAATATAATTTTAATTAAGACTGGTTTAATAAATTAATTTCTTGGTGTTCCAAAAATATAACTGCAAATATAATTTTTTTTAATATAGTAGAATTATTTAAAAATAAACTTCTACTTTTTTTTCTATTTTAAACAGTTTTTCAAAGTGTTTAAAGAACAATCAAATAAAAAAAGAAATATAATAGTATTTTACTGTACTGTTTACACCAATTTGCATTATATTCTATAATTGCCTTTATTTGCGACAATACATATGCGGTTCATCTATAATCTACAAATATAAAACTTCATGCTTTGGGACTTACCGGAGGATCATAAAGATGACTATGAAGGCCCAATCTAACAGTGTTAATTAAGCAATGTGTAACAACATTATTATAATAAGCAGGTTGTTCCCAAGGATCTTTATCACCAAATATTCCACACTGGGTAAACAGTAGCTACTTGTTACATACTGTTTTCTTTCCATGTATCTACATTACTGACTGTTAAAGTTCTAAATTAACATCTGATGTTTTGACCTGGCTCCCATTAGCTTGCAATACCACCTGGTAAGGGTAACAGCCTGTCTTCCACATGCTGTACTTCACAGATATCAGCCGTTATCCCCATCCCAGATCAGTCCCAGGCAGTATGCTAACAGCCTCTTCTACAAGCCAATTTACAAGGATCTGGTCATGTTTACATTAGCCTTCTCCCAATGCATGAAAAGAGAAGTGTGTGCTTCAGAATAGAAATGAGCAAATATGAATAATTCAATTTTCCTCGTGGCTATTAACACATTTTCCTTGAATAAAGTGATAATAGGTTATCATCTGTGAAATGGAAATTGCATAACAGAGAGTTTCTGGTTACACCAGAGGAAATTAATTTCACAACACATCTGCTGGGACCTGACTTGTGAATGCTAAGTATGAGAAAATGCAGCCGTTCAGCTCCACTACCTTTATAATTAGATTAGCATGCTTCCACCCATGCTGAAATCCTCAGTCTAGTAAAAAGAATTACTGTTCCTTTATATCCATACCTAATATTTGTAATAATGAAATGATGGAGACAATTAGGTAAAGTTGAAAATGAATTAAGAGCCATTTTGAAGAAAGCAGATGCTACTCGTGAGTGACAACGTATGAGTTATCTGTCGGAGTAAGCACTTAGCTCCGCTACTAGTTTACACATATTTTAAAATGTAGATAACATTTCCAAAAGATAAGAAAAATCATATCTATCTAATACTTACCGACTTATACATATGAGAAAGAATGTGAAGTCACAAGGCTTATATTGAAAGATATTATGACCTCATATCAGGAATCATATGATCAATGTAAGACACAGAATTATATGAAGGCTACAAATTGATCTATATATTGATAGTCAGTGGCGTAACTTGAAGCTCATGGGTACCAATGCGAAAGCTCCAATAAAGCCCCAATTATTGCAAATCTGTAATAGTAATAGTCGTTTTCTGTAGGGCCAAGGGCACTTTTGAGGCCTACTAGGCTGAAGGGCCTGGATGTGAATACATCCGCTACACCTGTGGCAGCTACGCCACTGGATAGAGTGCAGTACAATTATGTAGTTAACTCATATACATTTGTCAACATTTGCACAGAATTTATTGAAACCAAGGACTTTCCTCTTCCACTGTTTCAAGTTCAGACCTTGGTATGAAGACCAGATTGGCAAATGTATTAAATCAAAGATGATTGAATCAATTTGATGAGAATCTATTTCAAGTCGAATTTTATGAAATTTTCAGGTCCCTGTAGATTTTAACAATTTATAATCTGATTCACACACATCAAAAAAGCTCTTTGTCTTTTTACACATTGTAGAAGATTGCATCAGTTACAGAAGGCTGACATGACCATGAGGCGTTACAGCTATGACATCACATGGTATAGTGAAGCCAATCAAGAAAGGTTATGATAGCCAGTTTAAAAGTCTAAGCAGAGAATGCCACAACAATTTAAAAGTACTTTTAGGATATTGGCTTAGGCTGTGTGCAGGCGGCGCAGATTTGTTGCATTTTTCATATGTTTTTCAGTACAGATTTGTTACAAAACTTGAAGGATTTCCTGATACCAGCAAAGTGAATGAGAAACATGAAGTATCTTTCATACGTTAACTATTTTCGCTATGCAGATTTGGTTTAAATTTACAGCATATCAACTATTTCAGCATCTGTCTTGCAGATTTAACTCATACAATGTTCTTGGAAATGTAGTCTTATAGAGACTGGAAGAAAAAGCCATAAAACATCATATAAATACTACAGAAACTAATACATTGAATAGCAGCCGTTCTGAAGACAAAAGTAGGTATAAACAGTAATAGTGTTCAAATCAGCGAGATTGGTTAGTGGTATACTTTATTGTAGGGGATGTCATATCATAACTCCTTATTTTAGTTGCTATAAGAGACATAGCTAGCAAGAGTAAGAAGGTTCACTGGTCAGATGAAATCAAAGTGGGCTAAATACAAAATGCTATTTGTGATGGAAAGCAATCACTTGCTGGTGCCCATCACCAGAAGCTGCAGGTAGCGTCACGAGAAAAACTCTTTATTACCATTCCCCAACTCTTTTAAACTGAACACCAGGGCCATGGGTCTGGGCAGGCCACCAGTGACATCCCAACCATAGCAGGGCCCAGACAACCGAGTCACCATACACCACTGGGTTAGTCAGAAAACAATATCACTTTGGAAAATGGAAGCAGATAAAAACAGGGCAACGCTGGGGAAACCTGATAGAGGTTCTAAAAGACTTGAAGTTGGGACATAGGTTCACCTTCCAGTAGGACAATGACCATAAATATACTGCCAGAGCTACAATAAAAATATTTAGATCAAATAATATTTGTGTTTTTATTGCCCAGTCAAAGTCCAGGTCTAAATTTCATTGAAAATCTGTGTCAAGACTTAAAAATTGGTGTTCACAGATGCTCTCCACCCAATCTCACAGAGTTAAATTTCACTCTCTAGATGTGCAAAGCTGGTACAGACATATTCCAAAAGACTTGCAGTAGTAATTGCAGCATTAGGTGCTCCTATAAATTATTACATTTGAGCAGCTGAATACAAATGCATCTCACAATTTTCTTTGCTTCAAGTGAATTGATTTATTTTTACAGTCAGTAGTGAACAGAGCAACTAAGCTAATGTTATGTTGACGTTTTGGCCAGTTTATGATGCTGTTTCTGTTGTTAGTGCACCCTTAGTGGAGTTTTATCATCGACGTGGAATACCTTTGTTGTGAGTCCTGTAATAGGTATATCCCAGGTAAGGAATGGTAAAGAGATTAATAGCAGCGTCATCTTTAATAATAGGGTAGGGTCCATATATTCCATCTCCTTGGTCCCTTGTCTGGTAATAATCTGGTAATCTTTGTATTAAGCAGGATTTGGTGCCTTATGGTGCACAATTGTGGTCTACTATAGCTGTTAAATTGCTCAACTAGGAGGAAGCTTTCGTTTTGTGGGTCTAGGTGCTAGCACATTTAGTGCCTTAGCAGGGTCAGGCAGGTTTTGACCTGAATCCCATTAGCTTGCCATGCCACATGGACACTCAGCAGAAAGGTGAGTATTTATTTTTTATTTTTAACACATTGCATTCTTTTATTTCAGTTTAGCAGTGCATGTAGATACACTGCTAAAGTGAAATTACACACATGCGGGAACAGAGCAGTGAATGTGTACATGCTAAAACTGGATCTGGGAAACGATCCTGTTTTTTCCTGGATCCAATGTCCATAGACTCCCATGTTAAGTGCACCGGATCGCCCCGGATTAGTTTCTGTCAAGTTTGGTCCGTATTTTTCACCAGAGTCCAAAAACGGTGCGGTCTCTGGTTTTGGGCCGGGAAAAACCAGGACAGAAACAAATCCGGGACTGAATTGGCAGAATCGGATGTCCAATCCAGCACCATAGAGATACATGGGAGGCAAAAACAGATCCTGTTCTGTCCTTTTCGAAACAGACAGAACAGGATCCCAAAAAATGAGCTGTGAAGCCAGCCTTAAATACAGAACTGGTAACGTGTTTCTATTATAATTTTCCTCTGATTGTTCCACTCCTGGTTTTGGCTACAAAAACTGCTGAGCAAAAACAGACCAAAAACGCACAGTGTGAATGTAGCCTTATAGTCAGCAGGGTCCTCTCTTTTTTACCTGTGAAATGTTTTTATGGTCAATAAGGTTATCTCTTGCTCCACTACCACACATGTATTTCACAAGCAATTATTAGTTTAGCAATATCCAATGTACCAGCAAATCAAATGCTTTAAAGGCTTTACAATACCTTTTTTCAGACATTTTAAAAGTTTTCTCTACTAAAATAATAATTTTATGATTAGGCTAGGGTCACACTGGCGCTGGTATTCCATTCAAGGGGGTCCATTAAAAAGATAGAATCTGGCAGCATGAACATACCCTAACCATAATGGATTGATGCGTTAATGATGCCAATGTAATCCTATGGGTGACGGACCCCCGAGTGCTGTCAACTCCTGGCATCTAAGAGCCGGAGTTTGAAATCTCATGCTATTTCCAAGCACATTACATGACATGGAAGAGTCCAAAAGACCATAAAACACTGCTGCTAACTCTACTGTTACGTATAGGTAGTCAATTAGAGGGGTTTTAGTTGAATTCCATAGTGCAGGTATTAATAATTTCCCTGCTACCAGTGCATGAACCACCAATTTAGATGCTAGCGGTTCCCCAGGTCAGACTGAGAAGTTAAGGAATAAGCATTGCGGAGTTAACTGTGCTGATCTCCACATAACCTGTGAGGGGTCATCTGATACCTCCCTCCAGTAAGGTTAGAATAACGGCCAAGAGTACCATATATGGAGAAAAGAGCCCATAAGAGCACTACATCTCCAACACATGTCCAGTGTGCCAGGGTGCCAACTATGTACATGAGCAGGGGTACACCACCGTCTAGTGACAATTTTATAAGAAATGTTTCTGAATCCTTACACACTGTGAAGGCCCATGTGACCTACTATAGATCTGAGCCACTTGCTCGTTCATAATGGTCACCTTCTGGTCTCCCTCCCAAATTCCAAAATAAACTCTCTTTGCTTGCATATATTTGTTCATTATTTATTGGTAGGTCAGTGATAGTGTTTTCTTTGGGGGTTTGCTTTGTACACAACAATGTGATGGGTCTGAGAAAGTTCATATAACCTTCATATTTGTTGATGGTATCTCTTAAGGTGCCGTTACACGATAAGATATCATGAACGATATCGCTCAAACGGCACGGGTTTGGAGGCATTGAAATTACATCGTTAGGACCTCATTGCGTGTAACACCGAGATACGACTACGATACAGTCATATGAAAAAGTTTGGGCACCGCTCTTAATCTTAATCTTTTTTTTTGTTTAAAATAGTTTTTTTGCAACAGCTATTTCAGTGTGATATATGTAATAACTGATGGACACAGTAATATTTCAGGATTGAAATGAGGTTCATTGTACTAACTAAAAATGTGAAATATGCATTATTTCAAAATTTGGACAAGAGAGAAAAAGTTAACCCCTACAAAGCTAAGCACAACCACAATATGTAAACATGCAAGTGAGAATTTTATTTACACAAAATGTGACAGCAAAAAAAGCCAACAAGACATTTAAAAGCAATTAAAAATAAACTGGTCCGGACCAGCCCTACCACTGTGTACAAAGGCACTCAAATACTGGGATAAGAAAAATATTGCAGAAAAAATTGTATCATCGTCAATCACAATACGTATGTTACAAAATCTTTTTAGAAAATACATACATAGTAAAAAATATATATATATATATATATATATATATATATATATATGAAACAATTTTGACGAAAACCCAGACAAAAGCAAATAATGGATATGATATATCCAATACAACAATGGTATAATCCTTATAAACCTTAAAAACACTAAGCCAGGGGATCAAACTGCAGTCATAGAGCTCAAGATATCAAAAAACAGTAGGTGGTTTAGGCAAAGTTGGAGGAATTACTCTCCAGAAGGTTGTCACAATATACACGCAATATAACTAGTGAATGAAAACATCACGCATCACAAGCCAGAAGGTTATAATCAAAATCAGGAGGTATAGCACCTAAAGAGAGAGACACTGCAGGTAAAAAGAAGTGTATCAGAGTGAAAAACAGGTACATATAACCCCCAAGGGGGTAAAGCTAGATTAGAGTAATAAGGTTGTAAGTTAGGGTTATCACCAAGAGTCTGGGTAAGAGTGCCCACAGAGGAGGGATGGCGGCCAGGCCCCACGCGTATTGCCTAGGAAGGCTTCGTCAGGAGCTGATTGTATTACAAATGGAGGCTTTTTTATATAGTAACGCCGGGTAAGAAAGGCGGTGTAAACGTCCATAGCATCCAGAACTTCCCCCCTGCGACCACGTCATAGCCCATGACACGGTACTGAGGGGTGGAGGTGTTGCAGGCAGCCCTGGTCGGCCGGCGCGTCATATCCGGTGACACGGTGCCAACCATGGGAGGGGCCACTAGTGCCTCTGGTTGGCAGTTGCCTCACAGCCTGTGACGCAGTGCCCGGGGCCAGAGAGGGCGTGGAGAAGATGACAAGCCAAGGAAAGGGCAGGCTAAGACAGGGAAGGAGAGCAGACGCCAGTATTCAATGAAATGCAGTACATGTCACTGCAGAAAGGAATTAAGGGGCAGCTAAGGTAATAATTATATATAGAGATCACAGATAGGGTCTAGTTATGGATATATATAAATATAAATATATGAATAATATAGTATATATTTGTCAAATGTGCAAAAGTTCACAAAAGGGGAGTAATTAAGGAAGAAAGAATAAGGATGTAATTGAGTAGGCTTGAGACAGAATATTATCCAACCATAATAATATATGGGCCAAGGTTTAATTGAATGGCCCTGTATGGTAACAATGCCAAATCCCTGAATTCCTTCCTTAATAAAATGTATCTATGTATAAGAGTCAACTCCCGTTAGTGGCATATAGACCTCGTAAATATGGAAGGAACATATTAGAACATTGCAATCAATAAGGGGAGACACTCTCCATACAAAGGTTCAACGTATCAGATGAATCGATATCAGTTCATGACTGCAGGCCTAGAGTGCAGAGACATGGAACAGCCGTCTTGAGTGATGAATCCCCTGAGTGATGGCATAGAGGGATAGTGGGCGTCAAAAAGAAGAATTATCCATAAGTATCAGTCTTTTAGAGTCCATTGGTGATAAGGGTTGGTAACGTCAGTGAAGGTCAAAAATAAATGCTGAAGAGGTAGTTTGTAGCAAGAGATGTAACCCTCCAGGTCCATGGATCCAATAAAAGCCTGAAAACTGCAAATCAAAAAACATAAAACATAGTAACAAAGTTTTTAAGGTTGAAGGAAGACTTTAAGTCCATCTATTTCAACCCATAGCCTTACATGTTGATCCAGAGGAAGGCAAAAAAAAACCAAGTGGTAACACTAAGCTCCACATTGGGGGAAAAAATTCCTTCCTGACTCCAGATACGGCAATCAGACTAGTTCCCTGGATCAACGCCCTATCAAAGAATCTAGTATGTATAACTGGTAATATTATAGTTTTCAAGAAAGGTATCCAGGCCCTTCTTAAATGTTAGCAGTGACTCACTCATTACAACATCATGTGGCAGAGAGTTCCATAGTCTCACTGCTTTTACAGTAAAGAAATCCGTGTCTGTGATTATGATTAAACCTTCTTTCCTCCAGACGTAGAGGATGCCCCCTTGTCCCAGTCTCAGGCCTAAGAGTAAAGAGATCATTAGAAAGGTCTCTGTACTGTTCCCTCATATATTTATACATTATTATAAGATCACCCTAAGCCTTCGGTTTTCCAAGCTAAATAACCCCAAGTTTAATAACCTGTCTTGGTATTGCAGACCCCTTAGTCCTCTAATGACTTTTGTCGCTCTTCTCTGGACCCGCTCTAGTTCAGCTATGTCTTTTTTATACACCGGAGACCAGAATTGTACACAGTATTCTAAGTGTGGTCGCACTAGTGACTCGTATAGAGGTAAAATTATGTTCTCCTCATGAGCATCTATGCCTCTTTTAATGCATCCCATTATTTTATTTGCCTTTGCAGCAGCTGCCTGACACTGGCCACTAAATGTGAGTTTGTCATCTACCCATACACCCAGGTCTTTTTCAGTGACAGTTTTGCCCAGTGTTTTACAATTAAGCACATAATTATACCTTTTGTTTCCTCTGCCCAAGTGCATGACTTTACATTTATCCCCATTAAAGCGCATTTGCCATTTAGCAGCCCAAGCTTCTAGTTTACATAAATCCTCCTGTAATATAAAATTGTCCTCCTCTGTATTGATTACCCTGCAGAGTTTAGTGTCATCTGCAAATATTGAGATTCTACTCTGTATGCCCCTACAAGGTAATTAATAAATATATTAAATAGAAGCGGGCCCAACACTGACCCCTGTGGTATCCCACTGTTAACTGTGACCCATTCTGAGTGTGTTCCATTAATAACCACCCTTTGTTTCCTATCACTAAGCCAGTTCTTAACCCACTTACACATATTTTCCCCTATCCCCATTGCCCTCATTTTATGTATCAACCTTTTGTGTGGCACCGTATCAAAAGCTTTTGAAAAGTCCATATACACCACATCTACTGCATTTCCTTGGTCCAGTCCAGATCTTACTTCTTCACAGAAGCTTATTAGATTAGTTTGACAGGAACGTTCCCTCGTAAAACCATGTTGATAATGGGTCATGAGGTTATTTTTCTTCAGATACTCCAGTATAGCATCTCTTAGAAAACCCTCTAGGATTTTACCCACAGTAGAGGTTAAGCTTACTGGCCTATAATTTCCAAGTTCAGTTTTTGTCCTCTTTTTGAATATTGGCACCACATTTGCTATACGCCAGTCCTGTGGTACAGACCCTGTTATTATGGAATCTTTAAATATTAAAAATAATGGTCATATTAAAAATAATGTTAATGTTAATAATGTCAATATTAAAAATAATGGTCATAAGAGGCAAACACTGGACAATTAGTCACCTAAGAAGCCAGAGAAAAGAAGTTCCTCGTTTAGGCGATTGGGACGAACAGTATTAAGTTCAAAGATCCAACGTGACTCTGAGTGTAATATTCTGTTCTTATAATAGTCAGACTGGCCTGTGCCGTATTACTGGAACCAGCCTGATCCAGCAGGCAGCGACGGGCTGCCCCCAACCCCCAGGTGCCTATTTGTACCTGGCCGGACACAAGAATATAGGGGAGCCCTTTTTTTTATTATTTCATGAATTTCATGAAATAATAAAAAAAAAATGCGTGGGGCTCCGCGCAATTTCTATGTCTAGCCAGGTACAGCTAAGCAGCTGGGGGCTGCAATCCGTAGCACAGGGAGGCCCAAGCTTTCTGGGCACCCCCCGCTGCAAATTGCAGCCCGCAGCCGCCCCAAGAGATGGCGCGTTCATTAAAGCACCATCCTCTGGCGCTGAACCCCGCTCTTCCAGCAGCCCTGGTGGTGGTGGCATGCTGGGTAATAAAGGGGTTAATGCCAGCTTTGTTATACAAGCTGGTATTAAGCCCGAGATTCTTAATGTCAGGCCACGTTTGACCCGGCCACTAATAATCTCCAATAAAGGGTTAAAAAAACACAACACAGAGAAAAATTTTTATTAGAAAAAAAAAAAAAAAGCCATTAGGGACTCCATCTTTAATTAAAAATATCCTCTTCCGTCCGACATAGTCCAAAACGCGATGTCCTCTCTGCTACATCCCTGTGCATAGATATAGATGTCTATGCACAGGGAATGAGCAGACTGAGAACAATCTCAGCTCTGCTACATCATCTCTGTGCACAGGGAGAGCAGGCAGGCTCTAGGACCCTGGAGCTGCGGCAGCCTGCAGGACCCGAGCCCGACACAGAGCAGACAGCTGAACTCCTTACTGTGCGAGTTTCCCTGCGATTACTTGCACAGTAACGAGTCCAATGCAAGTCAATGGCAATCCTAGTTTTGTCAGAGTCTCTGACAAACTAGGATTGCCATTGATTTGCATTGGACTCGTTACTGTGCGAGTAATCGCTGGGAAACTCGCAGAGTACCGAGTCCTGCGAGTCCATTACTACTCACCGAGTAACGTGTCCTAGCAAGTAGACTCTCCCATCCCTAATAGGCATGTGATATGATTTTTCTTGAATAACCACGATCCCTAAAACGAAAGGAAAGATCCAGCGCTTGTTTACGGAAGTCATCGTTAGAGGTACAATTTCGTCGAATTCATAAGAATTGACCACATGGGACACCCTTACGTGTATGCAGAGGATGGAAACTGTCAAAATGCAGAAGACTATTCGTAGATGTCAACTTACGATAGAGATCCGTTGTAATGTGTCCGTTAGTCACTTTGATCTTCGTGTCAAGAAAAATGGCCTCAGTCTGCGACATTGAGAATGCTAAAAAGATATTTAAAGAATTAGTATTCAATTTTTCAATGAAACGGTGGCAAACAGACTCATCCCCTGACCAGATGAAGATAATGTCATCTATGTAACGTTTCCATAGGGTGACATGTTTGAATTCATCTGATGGGTAAACCACAACTTCCTCCCACCACCCTAGAAACAAGTTCGCCACGGCAGGGGCACATCTGGCACCCATGGCCACTCCCGTGACTTGGTGAAAATATTGCCAGTCGAAGATGAAAAAAAATTGTGTGTGAGTACAAATCTCAAAAGATCAACTAAGAAAGAGTCATGCATGCGATTTGAATCCAGTTGTTTGTCCAAAAATGTCATAACGGCATGGATGCCGTCCTCGTGTTGGATATTCAAGTAAAGAGATTCAACATCGCATGTGACAATCCAATCTCCCTCAGTTAAGGAAATGTCGCTACACACCCGGATAAACTCTCCAGTGTCTTTCAGATAGGCGGGAAGTTTGGTGACAAATGGTTGTAGGAAAAAGTCAAGATAGATACAGGCTTTCTCATTAAGACTGCCGATACTGGCCACAATTGGGCGTCCAGGGGTTTATCAAGACGTTTATGCACCTTCGGTAGAAGGTAAAAAGTAGGTGTGATAGGGTGTTCAACCGTAAGGAACTTTCTCTCCTGGCTAGTAATATTCCCTGCCAAGAAAGCAGCAGAGAGCAGGCATTGCAGTTTTGAATTGAACGTCAAGGTGGGGTCAGAGGGCATTATGTTGTAAAATCTTTCATCCCTCAGTTGTCTATTGACCTCTTCCAGGTATAAGTTAGTGGGCCAGAGAACCACGTTCCCCCCCTTATCAGCCTCTTTAATGAGGAATGAGGAGTTAGGTCGTAGATTTTGAAGGACCCTTTGTTCAGCATTTGATAAATTCGAAACCCTTGGAAAATTAGGTCGAAGTGCAGATATATCCCGTAAGGTGAGGTCAAAAAAGATTTTGACATTAGGAACCAATGAGAATGCCGGAGTTACCTTAGATCTCTTGGTGTGGGGAAAGTGTCGATGTCCCAGACTTGTATCAAATTCATCACTAAGTGAAAGTAAGTCCCTCAAGACTGCTCGGTGGTCCATCGGAAAATGTTCTGCTATTTCCGATTTATAATGCACCATGCCAAGAGTGATGCTTCTACAAAAAAGATATAAATCCTTGACAAGGGTGAACTTATCCAAGTAATTAGTAGGGGAAAAGGAGAGCCCACGTTCTAGTAATGAGTGCTCAAGATCAGAGAGTTGATATTCTAAAAGATTAATTACCTGTAGTTTATTCGAAGGTGATAAGATGGTGTTGCCCAGACTTAATGGTACTTCCTCCTGCCCGTGCGAGGATATGGCGCTCCTGGGATCTTGGATCTCGGGGTCTGAGGGCGTGCGCCCCCTCTGGGTAAAACCAGGGGGATTAAGGGTCTGCCGGTCTCTCCCTTCTCTTCTCCTACCTCTGTTTCGTCTGCCCCCGCTTCTAGTCCGATGTCGGGGTCGCTGCTTATCTGTCCTAAAAAAGAATCAGATGACTCACTAGTGGGGACAGTAGAAGAGTTATTAGGCTCTGGCGCCGGTAAGGGTGCTGGAGCAGGGTTGTTTGGAGTGGGTTTAGGTCCACGTGGTCCTTTCCCTCCCCTGGGGTTGCCTCTATGTCGCCAACGAAAAGCCTTATCCTGTGCAAAATCTTGGCGATCTCTATGGAACTTTTCTTTTTTCTTGGTAATAATATCACTTTCGTATTTATCCAGTGTATCTTTGAGCTGTTTTTTGAAACTTTCTATAGCTATAACCTCTCCAGAGAGAGTGAGTTGGTTCTCTAGTTCCCTGATCCTGGTTTTGGTAATACTCAGGAGTTCCCGATCGTGCTCAAGCAGCATCTGGATGATGATAATGCCTGAGCATCGAGTAAGGCCATGTTCCCATGTCCGTTTGAAGTCAGGTGAAGGTTCTCAGGCAGGGAGAATAGTGACCCTAAGACCCCTCGGTATAATATTGGTTTTTAAGTACTCTTCTAAACAACGGACATTCCACCAAAGTCGAATTCCGGTTTTATGGCTGTTAAGTTTTTGCATAAGGCAGAAAAGGGAGGGTCTTGAGGGGGTGGGTCAGTAGAGTCAAAGATATTAGCGGACTGTGCCCTCCAAGTGGCCTCTCTAGAGTCCCAATCCATCAACCTACAACACAAGGGGATGCAATGGTAATTATAACAAACGATGTGTAATAAACAACACGTCGTAATAAACGAGTTGAATAAAAGGTAAAGCTAGAACTGCCGTAAAGTTAAACTGCGTGCAACCCCGAAGAAAACCAGGAAGGGGTTAGGGCAGTATACTGACAAGCAAGAAAAAAGGGGTTGCAACAGTCTAGACAATGTGAAGCGAGTGCATCAGCATAGGGGTGAGATAGAGCCAGACAAGAGAGAAAAAGTTAACCCCTACAAAGCTAAGCACAACCACAATATGTAAACATGCAAGTGAGAATTTTATTTACACAAAATGTGACAGCAAAAAAAGCCAACAAGACATTTAAAAGCAATTAAAAATAAACTGGTCCGGACCAGCTCTCCCACTGTGTACAAAGGCACTCAAATACTGGGATAAGAAAAATATTACAGAAAAAATTGTATCATCGTCAATCACAATACAACGTATGTTACAAAATATTTTTAGAAAATACATACATAGTAAAAAATATAAATATATATATGAAACAATTTTGACGAAAATCCAGACAAAAGCAAATAATGGATATAATATATCCAATACAACAATGGTATAATCCTTATAAACCTTAAAAACACTAAGCCAGGGGATCAAACTGCAGTCATAGAGCTCAAGATATCAAAAAACAGTAGGTGGTTTAGGCAAAGTTGGAGGAATTACTCTCCAGAAGGTTGTCACAATATACACGCAATATAACTAGTGAATGCAAACATCACGCATCACAAACCAGAAGGTTATAATCAAAATCAGGAGGTATAGCACCTAAAGAGAGAGCTACTGCAGGTAAAAATAAGTGTATCAGAGTGAAAAACAGGTACATATAACCCCCAAGGGAGTAAAGCTAGATTAGAGTAATAAGGTTGTAAGTTAGGGCTATCACCAAGAGTCTGGGTAAGAGTGCCCACAGAGGAGGGATGGCGGCCAGGCCCCACGCGTATCGCCTAGGAAGGCTTCGTCAGGAGCTGATTGTATTACAAATGGAGGCTTTTTTATATAGTAACGCCGGGTAAGAAAGGCGGTGTAAACGTCCATAGCATCCGGGACTTCCACCCTGCGACCACGTCATAGCCCATGATGCGGTACTGAGGGGTGGAGGTGTTGCAGGCAGCCCCGGTCGGCCAGCGCGTCATATCCGATGACGCGGTGCCAACCATGGGAGGGGCCACTAGTGCCTCTGGTTGGTGGTTGCCTCACAGCCTGTGACGCAGCACCCGGGGCCAGAGAGGGCGTGGAGAAGATGACAAGCCAAGGAAAGGGCCGGCTAAGACAGGGAAGGAGAGCAGACGCCAGTATTCAATGAAATGCAGTACATGTCACTGCAGAAAGGAATTAAGGGGCAGATAAGGTAATAATTATATATAGAGATCACAGATAGGGTCTAGTTATGGATATATATAAATATAAATATATGAATAATATAGCATATATTTGTCAAATGTGCAAAAGTTCACAAAAGGGGAGTAATTAAGGAAGAAAGAATAAGGATGTAATTGAGTAGGCTTGAGACAGAATATTATCCAACCATAATAATATATGGGCCAAGGTTTAATTGAATGGCCCTGTATGGTAACAATGCCAAATCCCTGAATTCCTTCCTTAATAAAATGTATCTATGTATAAGAGTCAACTCCCGTTAGTGGCATATAGACCTCGTAAATATGGAAGGAACATATTAGAACATTGCAATCAATAAGGGGAGATGCTCTCCATACAAAATTTGACAGGTGCAAAAGTATGGGCACCCTTCTGATTTTCATGATTTGAATACTACTAACTACTTTTTACTGACTTACTGAAGCTCTAAATTGATTTGGTAACCTCATTGAGCTTTGTACTGCATAGCCCGGTGTATCCAATCATGAGAAAAGCTATTTCAGGTGTCCACTTGCAATTTGTTCTCCTAGTTGCATCTTCTCTGAGGAGTGGCATCATGGGCTCCTCAAAACAGCTCTCAAATGATCTGAAAAAAAGATTGTTCAACATAGTTGTTCAGGGGAAGGATACAAAAAGTTGTCTCTGAGATTTAACCTGTCAGTTTCCACTGTGAGGAACATAGTAAAGAAATGGAAGACCACAGGGACATTTCTTGTAAAGGCCAGAAGTGGCAGGCCAAAAAAATATCAGAAAGGCAGAGAAGAAGAATGGTGAGAAAAGTCAAGAACAATCCACAGACCACCTCCAAAGACCTGCACCATCATCTTGCTGCAGATGGTATCACTGTGCATCGGTCAACAATACAGCGCACACTGCACAAGGAGAAGCTGTATGGGAGAGTGATGCGAAAGAAGCCGTTTCTGCATGCACGCCACAAACAGAGTCGCCTGAAGTATGCAAAAGCACATTTGGACAAGCCAGTTTCATCTTGGAAGAAGGTCCTGTGGACTGATGAAACAAAGATTGAGTTGTTTGGTCATACAACAAGGCGTTATGCATGACGCCACAAAAACACAGCATTCGAAGAAAAACACTTGCTACCCACTGTCAAATTTGGGGGAGGGTCCATCATGCTTTGGGGCTGTGTGGCCAATGACGGCACCGGGAATCTTGTTAAAGTTGAGGGTCGCATGGATTACACTCAGTATCAGCAGATTCTTGAGAATAATGTTCAAGAATCAGTGTCAAAGTTGAAGTTACGCAGGGGATGGATCTTTCAGCAAGACAATGATCCAAAACACCGCTCCACATCTACTCAGGCATTCATGCAGAGGAACAATTACAATGTTCTGGAATTGCCATTCCAGTCCCCAGACCTGAATATCATTGAACATCTGTGGGATGTTTTGAAGCGGGCTGTTCATACTCGGCGACCATCAAACTTAACTGAACTGGAATTGTTTTGTAAAGAGGAATGGTCAAAAATACCTTCACTCAGAATCCAGGAACTCGTTAACAGCTACAGGAAGCGACTAGAGGCTGTTATTTTTGAA
Organism: Allobates femoralis; assembly: GCA_033576535.1. NCBI lineage: Eukaryota > Metazoa > Chordata > Amphibia > Anura > Aromobatidae > Allobates > Allobates femoralis. The sequence continues at coordinate 195,790,894 of JARQOC010000005.1, read as the reverse complement.
AAAGGTGGATCTACTAAATATTAATGTCACTTTTCTGTTGAGGTGCCCATAATTTTGCACCTGTCAATTTTTGAAATAATGCATATTTCACATTTTCGGTTAGCACAATAAACCTCATTTCAATCCTGAAATATTACTGTGTCCATCAGTTATTACATACATCACACTGAAATAGCTGTTGCAAAAAAACAATTTTAAACAAAAAAAAATAGTAAGATTAAGAGGGGTGCCCAAACTTTTTCATATGACTGTAAATTGTTGGATTGTTGATCGCTGATCCACAATCAGCCAACCTGCTGCATTGGTCAGTGTGACACCACGATAACGATGTCGTTCACAACTTCACCCATTCACATCAGTGAACAAGTACCGTTCGCTGGGTTGTGCAAATGATACCTGCTCACTGGATGGTTGGGGCGTCGTCCACGACATCTAGACGTTTTACTTCTCACCAACGATGTCAAAGCGATGTCCTAACGACCGCGCGCCCCCGAGATCGTTAGTGATATCTTTTCAACATTGTTGCGTGTAACGGTACCTTTAGTCTTCTGTACTGGAGGAACATGAGGTCAGCCATGTTAGCATTAGTCCTAAGGTCCTGTAGAGATCTAAGCATTCCATCAGAAAATAATTGATATAATGATGGAGCCTGAAATTGTGTGTTTGTATCAAGTGTAATATTTGTTTTTCACAAGTAGGGGTCAGTTAAGTCAGTCAACGCTCACTATCAGTGGTAAGGGGGGTGCAGAAAAATCAGATGCTTTCATCCAGAGATTCAGAATTGCCCAGGTGATGTCATTTTCGAGTATCACTCTTCTACCACCAGCTACAGGGAGGAGGCAGAGATCTTAGGCTGGCAGGTGCCAGATATTCCTCAAAAGGTAGCCATAACTTGCCCTGTGGTTGTCTGACCCAATCGATTACCCTGGTGAGCATGATTGCCTGACAGTACGTCTCTATATCGGGGGCTCCAAAAACTCCTTTGCTTTTATGTACAGCTAGGGTGCAAAAACGTATGTGAGGCTTGCGGTTGTAGTTATGTACCTGGTAAAGAAGGAGTTGACTTTAGTTGGATAGCAGGCGGAGATATAGGTAGAAAGCATTTGAGGAAGGTAAATAAACTTTGGGAGAATTATACTTTGAAGGAGGTTCTTCCTTCCTACCCCCAATAGGAATGGGGATTTCTACATTTTGGTTATTTGCAATGCCTTTTCTAACAGTGGTATAATGTTAAATTAAATTAATTCTTTAGCTGTTTCTCGATCTTAACCCCCAAATCCGTTATGTGTCTAGGTGGCCAATTAAATGAGAATAAGCTATTAAAAGTATTAATCATGTTTATGGGGACATGTATGCTTAATGCTTCTGATTTAGAGGGGTTAACTTTAAAGTTAGGTAAAGCTTCGTAATATTTTAGGATGCGTATCAATGCCAGCAAATCATCAGCAAACGCAGCTGACTTATGGTGGTAGCCTTTAATCTACACTCCCTTTATGTCGGGGTCCAGTTGGATTGCCTGTACCAGCGACTCCATGGCAATAACATACAATAAGGGGGATAGGGGGTACCCCTACTTGGTACCGTTCCTGATCTGAAAAGAGGTTGAGAGTGAATTGTTGATTTTAAACCTGGCTGATGGCTAAGTGTACATCTGAAAAATTGATTTAATCAAAAAAGCTGTAATCTAAAATGCTGTCAAGGTTTCATGTAGGAAGGTCCAGTCCACCCTTTCAAACACTTTCTCGACATCTGTCCCCAGTAAGACCAGCAGGAGTTTATGCATCTTTGCATTTTGCATGTGTGAGCTCAGGTCAGACTACACTTCCCTGTGTGTTTGGCAGTATCTGTCTATAGAAATGTACACTGGTGTGAGAGGGGACAGCTCTTTGAGCTTTGCAGCATGGATAAAACTAAAATCTTTGAGTGTATCAGAATGGCTGAACCCAGTAAACTAAGAGACAAAGGCTAGGTTCAGACGTCTGTCTGCCCCTAGCCTGCAGGATCTGTCAGAAACTTTTTTGCAAATTGAGTCCGTGGAGCCTCATTTAAGAGCCTCAAACACGGGACTAGCCAGATATCCCTCCAGGGAAGGACCTAGCCCTGGGGTGGACTCCTTGCAGAGACCACCATAACCACCATATTAAGTGGCCCTTTCAGTCACTATCCCACTCAGTTACGAGCTTAAGGATATGACAAGGGAATTACCAAAGCCAGGTATCCATCCATAGACAGCTGTTTCGGGGTTTTGTCCCTCATCAGTGTGGAGTAGGATTCTAGCTAAGGTGGGAGCAATGCCTGGTAGACCAATATCACAAAGCTCTCACTGATCTCAGGGAGACCAGTTGAGGAAAACACTGTGGGCAGCTGGCTAAAGCGCTAAAACACAGTGAAATCCATGGTGCATTGCCCCCTGGGAATTTGAATATGCAAATGGAGTCTGTGGAGCCTCATTTAAGAGTCTCAAACATGGGACTAGCCAGATATCCCTCCAGGGAAGGACCTAGCCCAGTGGGATAGTGACTGAAAGGGCCACTTAATATGGTGGCCATGGTGGTCTCCGCAAGGAGTCCCCCCCAGGGCTAGGTCCTTCCCTAAAGGGATATCTGGCTAGTCCCATGTTTGAGACTCTTAAATGAGACTCCACAGACTCCATTTGCATATTCAAATTCCCAGGGGGCAATGCACCATGGATTTCACTGTGTTTGAGCGCTTTAGCCAGCTACCCGCAGTGTTTTTCTTGATTGGTCTTTCTGAGATCAGTGAGAGCTTTGTGATGTTAGAAACTTAGATCCTGGCAGGAGCAGCGCTTAGCATTAACAGCATGTAACGCTATGCGCTGCCTGCTCTATGTATCTCTATGGCAACTGGATGCTTACCGCAGCCGCCAGCTCCACAGAGAATCTGCTATTGCAGATAACATATCAAACACAGTTTGCAGCGTTTTCCTGTGCGCTCTGCAAAAGCGTATATCCAGGAATTCTCTGTGGAGCCAGCGGCTGCAGTAAGCAACCGGTTGCCATAGCAATCCATAGCTAGGCAGCGCATAGCGTTACCTGCTGGTAATGCTATGCGCTGCTCTGGCCAGAAAATAAGTTTCTGACAGATAGGCCAGGCTCAGGGCAGATGCAGGTCTGACCCTGACCAAGTTTCTGGATTCAGGGCTTTTCTGCCTGCATCACATGAGGTAGCAAACACAAGATGATACCTTAAGGTATTAGTTGAATAGTGAGAAGTGTAGGGTATGTTATAATAAAGCACATTACAAAAATGCTTTGGTTATACAAATAGATATTTATAAAGAACATTGAAGGTATTGGACTACCACCTTATTATCTATAAGAATTGTGTTTGATATCCAAATGTCTCTACTGAAATCTCTGCATGTGAACTTTAAAGGCCCCGTTACACCTGCCGACACCGCCGGAGATGTCGGCGGCGACTGGCGGGTGCGCGCACGTTTTTGGCGCCTCGCCAACGTCGCCGTCCCCCGTTTACACGGAGATACATCTCCGGCGATGGGCTGGCGAGCTGAGAGGCGGCATTGCTGCCGGGGTTTTTCAAAACCCCAGCGGTGATGCAGGACAATGGAAGCCTATGGATCCCATTGCCTGTCAGCTCACCGGCGGCCATTTACATGCGGCGATGTGATGTGAAACCAGGCGAGCTCTCAGAGCCGCCAACATTGCCCCTTTACATTAGGCGACGCAGGGGCGATGTTGCCGCTGATAGGTGACGTAATCTGAATGAGATGTAAAATGGTTGGTTCCATATCTGAGAAAAGAAGAGTTGGAAATTAGGATGAAATCTAATCTCTGAAATAAAATATATACTGAAAGAAAGGAGACATCTTTAATAGAGATAAGTAGGGATGAACGAGTATGCTTGTCACTACTCGGTACTCACACGAATATCTCAGTACTCGGGATGCTCGGCGAGCACCGAGTACCGCTGAAATGCTCTGACTCTTCGGTAACAAATATCGATCTGACACAAATACACTGCTCCCTTCAGTGCACACAGTGAGCTAGCACCTCACAGAGAGCAGATTGATTGTTAGGATCCCTCTGGGGGGCACAGCAAGGTGTTGTATGCTGAGGCGATTTGAAAAAAGCCCACCCTCCCGCCCTTTCCCAGAAACACTCGTTTTATAACCGGAAGTCTGTGGGCAGAGCCTGTTACTAATTGACTTACATTGGGCTCGGTGCTCTGGCCGAGTACACGAGGATCTTGGGATGCTCGGCCAGAGCATCGAGCATCCGAGCATTTTAGTACTCGCTCATCTCTAGAGACAAGCAAACCTGAATGGTAAAGTTTGGGGTTCACACTGGACACCAGATATCTGGGGTTCAGACCAAAGCATAAATCCCCTGTGTGCTTTACCTTGTCTGGTTAACAAAAATACAGGGGGCCCTACACATCTTTAAAATGATTTTTTTTTTAAACTTAAAAACCCATTGAGGTCTCTACTATTTTTGATAACCAGCCAAGGAAAAGCAGACAGGTAGGATTCAGTATTAACAGGCTTGAAAGGCCCATAGTTATTTGGCCATTCACACCCTAATTATACCAGTTTGCAGCCATCTCAGAATTGGTGCATCACGTTAGCTATGCCAAATCTGGTGCTTTCCCCAGTTCTTCCTGATTGCCGTGGTAAAGTAGCAATCGGTTTAATGATTAATGGGGTTGATATCAACTATGAACTGTCAGCTGGCATCAAGCCAAAAGGTTAATAATGGAGAGAGGTCCATCAGAGAATCGCATCATTTACCCTGTAAGTGTACAGTTAAAACACAAACAAATAAATAGTTTATTTGAAAAAATACTCTTTCACGCACCTTCTTTCATCAATTAAATTTAAAAAAATGGTGGCACAAAACTCCAGCATAATCCACAACTACAACTCCCATCAAAGCTGCTATCTAAATGGTCTGCTCCATGAGATTCGGCAGCTCTGATGGGACTTGTCGTCACCCAGCATTTCTGAATAGATGTACCTTACTGCTATTCAAAGTCGTTGATGCTGCACTCGAGGTTCATAGATTACATTAGATATTTGTTAGAACATTTTGTTTTTTATAAATTGGTGAACGTGGGATAGTGTGGGGGAATCTTTAGTCAAATAGACTATTTTTTTCAGTGTTTGTGTGTTGAACTGTACACTTTCCGGGTTACTAATTTTGGTGTCTGATTGAGCCATGTCCATTATTAACCCTTTGGCTTCATGCCAGCTGACAATTCACAGCTTAAATAAATTACAAAAATCATTACCCCAATTGCCACCACACCATGGAAATCTGAAAGAGCTAGAGAAAGCAACACAATTGACACATTTAATGTGAGCAGGCTGGAATATTAAGGCGGGAAAGTGCCAAATAGCCATGGACCTTCCCAGTTTGGTAATACCAGCTCACAGCTGTCTGCCTTGACTGGTAATCTAAAATAGGATATAATCCATGAAATTTTTTGATTTATTCAATATCCATATTTATTTGCAGGACAATTACCCCCTTATTGCTTCCTTTTGCAACCCCCTAAACTTTACTATGACCATTTTACAGCCATTTTACAGCACCAGGTTCGAGTTCAGTGTCCGGTTCAAGTTAGGGTTCAAGTCCAGGCACTATACCAAACTTTTATCTAAAATCCGTCTACACCCAGTGAACCCAAACATCCATGGGTCCGCTCATTTCTAATCTATCATTTCTAGTCTCTCAACAAATTGTAACTGTGTGAAGACTTTTTATTATATTTATTAGTTTCTTCATTGCTGAAAAAAAGGAAAATACAGATGTGTAAATCCTTTTCTTGTTTTGAATTATTTGTTATACAATTTTAGTTAATGAAAAAATGAAATTAGGGGTTGTCCATATCTTTATTATTGATGATCTATCCCTAGGATGTCTGATCGGTTTTGGTGCAACACATTGAACCCCCACCGATCAGCCATTCCTGTTCTGCCACTGGCCAGAACTACGGTACTCATTTATGGAGCTGCACAACACAGTTCAATTGATGGAATAGTGGCCATGTCAATGTACTGCATATCTGCTCCTTATTGATTTGAATAGGAGTGAATATGCAGTACCTAGCCATAGCCACTATTCAGTTGATGGAGTTGTGCTTTGCAGCCTTACAACTTAGCAATTACGGTTGGCAGCAGCACTGGGAACAGCTGATTGGCAGGGTATTTGGGTGTTCAATGCATGTGAGGGAAGGATGGAACGTACTCAACACTGGACTCACTTGAAACTGTTGGTGCCTGAATGTCTGTAATCCAATTGATCATGAAATCTTTGTAAAAAATTCAGCACTGGACTCAAATCTTCATCTTTCAACAAATTCAATGCTTGGATTTATGTTTGATATTGATGGTAACAACTGCATCTGTTGTATTTTGTCATTGTGTACCAGCAGAGTTTGTGCAGCATAGATAGATAGATAGATAGATAGATAGATAGATAGATATTTCATGAATATAGGGCAGCACCGTGCTTCCATATGGTGCCCGCAACCAAAGCCATCCACTGTCGGCTCTCAATACATACGTTTATGAATAAAGTTGCAGCACTCAGGTCCTTTCTTGTGCAAAAGGGCTCTTTTTTATTGCAGCATGGCACACAATGCGTCGTTTCGGGTAGTGTTAGTGGCTAGAGGAAGGGTAAGACTTACCATTGATGCCAAAAACAAAAATCAACATGCACTTGCAGGATGCAGTCAGATCCCACTATGTGAAGCAAGTCCAGGTGCAGGCTAATAAATTGCTTCAACCTACAACAAAGTGTGGGAGGCGACTTGCCATGCATACAATGGGCCTGCATAGAGCAACATTCATACTGATACATATGATGCAGAGTGTCTGAAAGCTACCCAACTGCTCTGCTGCCTGAGCAAATGGGCCGCACAGTACAATACTTCTGCACCACTAGATGAATGGCGCCCCATGGGGCCCAACTGCACCCTGTATTGATAAAAAGTGCAAAAAGTTTTTATATGATGAACAAAAAACTTTTATAAATGGGATATTGGTTCATGTATTGGCCAAGACACTTAAGCTCATGATCCTTGTTACGGATTCCCATGCTCATGAGTCCTAACAAAATTGTACAAAAACTACTAGAAAAAAGCAGCATCAGAAAAGACTTACCATTGATGCCAAAAACAAAAACCAACTTGCACTTGCAGGATGCAGTCAGACCCCACTATGTGAAGCAAGTAACAGGTGCAGGCTAATAAATCGCCTCAATCTACAACAAGGTGTGTGAGGCGACTTGCCAGGCATACAATGGGCCTTCATAGAGCACCATTCACACTGATACATATGATGCAGAGTGTCTGAAAGCTACCCAACTGCTCTACCGCCTGAGCAAATGGGCCGCACAGTATAATATTTCTGCACCACTAGATGAATGGCGCCCCATGGGGCCCAACTGCTCCCTGAATTGATAAAAAAGTGCAAACATTTTCTATATGATGAACAAAAAACTTTTATAAATGGGATATTGGCTCATGTATTGGCCAAGACACTTAAGCTCATGATCCACATCACGGATTCCCATGCTCTTAACCAATATCCCATTTATAAAAGTTTTTCGTTCATTATATAAAAAACTTTTTGCACTTTTTTATCAATTCAGGGTACAGTTGGGCCCCATGGGGCGCCATTCATCTAGTGGTGCAGATATATTGTACTGTGCGGCCCAATGCTCAGGCAGCAGAGCAGTTGGGTAGCTTTCAGACACTCTGCATCATATGTATCAGTGTGAATGGTGCTCTATGCAGGCCCATTTTATGCATGGCAAGTCGCCTCCCACACCTTGTTGTAGGTTGAGGCGATTTATTAGCCTGCACCTGCGCTTGCTTCACATAGTGGGGTCTGACTGCATCCTGCAAGTGCATGTTGGTTTTTGTTTTTGGCATCAATGGTAAGTCTTTTCTTTTTTTTTTTTAACAATAAATTTTTATTGAACAAGTTATCAACTCAGACATAGACAGTGAGCATTCATTGATGCCGTTAAATTAGATATCCATCTCCCTGCACGCAGGCCGGAGCAACAGAGAAGCAAACGCAGTGCATAGGTGGGGGAGGGGGACTCTACGGCCCACAGGAACAAATACATAAATTTAACAATAAGGAAAGAAAGAGAAAGTGGGAGGGGGGGAAGGGGGGGGAGGAGGGGGGAGAATGGGAGGAGGGAAGGGGGGAAAAGGGTAGGATAGGATTGGGTTGTCCACTCGGGTGTCGCCTGCAACAGGTAAAATCATAACGGCAAGTCATCCACGCATACGTGTGTGCGGCCCAAGAGGCCGTCAAACAGGTAAGGTAGCTCCACAAATTAAGAGGCGCTCAGAGTCCCATCAGGGAAGCCGGGTCCCCCCCAGGGAGAGTAGGTGGAACGCCGCATCTCCTGTGGGATGGGGGACGCTTGGGGATGTGAAGCCCATAACTCCCACTTCTGCAAAACTGATACTTTAGTTGGCTTGTCAAGAGCAAGGTAGTATTCCTGGTGAAAAATCCAGTTGACCTTCTGAACGTAGGAGGGGAGCAATCCTTCCAATGGGCGGCGAGGCACAGCCGAGCCGCGATTAGAATGAAGGAGAGGGCTCCTCTAATAGCTGGAGGGTACTCCTGGATTCCTATGTTCAGAACAGCCAACTGTGGGGAGAGATCTTGACAGATACCCGTGACCGTCCTAGCCAGGCCAGAGACCAAGGACCAGAACGGGGATATGTTTGGACAGGTCCACCACATGTGGGAGAGAGTCCCACGAACTCCACATTGTCGCCAGCAAAGGGGGGACTGACTCTCCGCAAAGCGGGAGAGGCGATCCGGAGAGAGATACCACCTAAGATGTATCTTCTTGAGATTCTCTACATGATTAATGCATCTAGTGGACCTTCCCACCTCCGAGGAGGCATAGTACCAATCCTCGATCTGTGAGGTAAACCCAAGATCACCTTCCCAGCGCAGCATATAGGGCAATTTCGAATCCACCTCGTTAGTCAATAGCGCTTTATATATAGTCGACAGCCCTTTGGTCTTGTGGGGGTCTGAGAGGATAAATCTCAACAGACTAGATACGTCCCCTGGGGCAGAAAAATTCTTAAAAAAAGAAGACGCTCGGAGGAGGTGTCCAATTTGGAAGAATTGGAGGAAGGCGGGACGGCACCCAGGGCGGGAGTCACAAAGCGACTCAAAGGTGGGCATTAGTCCATCACATAAAAGGTCCGCCAGAGATACCACCCCTGCCCCCTCCCAAGTCCGCACATTTATCGAGGGGAGCAAGAGGCGTAAAGAGCTGAGGGAAACATCTCCTGAGGAAAATCTTGTCCATGCATGCGGAGCTCGCCTCCAATAATACAGGAGGGACTGAGCCGCGTCCAACTGGGCTACTCGCCCAGACGGGCGCAGAGATTCCGCAATCAGGACATCCCGCAGTGAGCCCCCCCCAAGTAGGTAGGACTCAATGGGGATCCAGCGGAGATGAGTAGGGGAGTGCCACCAGGACTTAGCCTCTTCCAGGATTATTGCTTTATGGTAGTGGAGAAAGTTAGGCAGGCCCATCCCACCAGCATGGAGGGGCAGGTACATAATTTCCCGAGCAACTCGAGGCGACCCGTTCCCCCATACAAATTTATTCGCGATACTTTGGAGGCTAGAGATTAAATCCGCTGGGGCCCTGAGGGGAACACAACGAAAAGTGTAAATGATTTTGGACAAAAGCATCATTTTCAAAACGTGCAATCTTGCTATCCATGACAAGGTAGAGAAGGTATATGAACCTACATCCTTCGCTATTTTGGTACATAGATTATTATAGTTAAGCCGTATCATATGGGAAGTGGAGGAAGCTAATGTTATACCAAGGTACGTGATTCCCCCTCGTGCCCACCGGAACGGCAACCGAGCAGACAGGTCCAGAATCTCCTTTTCCGGGACATTTATGGGGACAATCTCTGACTTGGAAGCGTTCAGCTTGTAATAAGAAACCATGGAGTAACGATCCAAGATAGACATTACTAAGGGGAACGAAGTTGAGATGTCGGAACACGTGATGATTATATCATCAGCATATAAGCCAATGGTGTGGATCTCTCCACCAGCCCTAAGCCCCCTTACTCCGTGAGAGGTTCTTATCTTTTCCGCCAGGGGTTCAACCGCCAGGGCAAATATCACTGGTGAGAGGGGACAGCCCTGGCGGGTGCCGTTTGTGATCCGGAAGACAGGCAAAAGGAAGCCAGAGGCAAGAACTCTGGCATTGGGGTTTGAGTACAAGGAGAGAATGGCCGAAAGAAATGAGCCAGAGAGGCCAAACTTCCGGAGGACAGCTTCCAGGTAGCCCCAGTGCACCCTGTCAAATGCCTTTTCCGCGTCTAAGGACAGGAATACACCTGGGGCCCCCTTCAGCTCCAAGGTCCTAATGAGATCAATCATTCTCCTCGTCCCGTCCTTCGCCTGTCTGCCTGGCACAAACCCCACCTGGTCGGGATTAATCAAGGAGGGAACTACCGCCGCCAATCTCACAGCAAGAATTTTAGCATATATTTTAAGATCACAGTTCAATAAGGAGATAGGGCGGTAGCTCTCAGGGAGGTCCAGTGGCTTCCCAGGTTTTGGTATAGTAACAATTGTAGCCTGTAACTGGGCAGGGGCAATTGAGCCCGATTCCCGTCACTGGTGAAAGGTTCTCAAGAGGAACGGAGCCAGAGTGTCCGCAAAAGTGCGGAGATATTCATTCGGTAGACCATCAGGCCCAGGGGCAGAGTGTAGTTTAGTAGATCTGATAGCCTGGAGAACTTCAGTGAGGGTAAAGGGAAGGTTCAGCTTTTCCATATCTGAAGCGGAGACTGAAGGCAGGCTCAGGTCCTCGAGAAAACCCGCCACCAGCGCGGGAGAAGGCTGCGGAGTGTCCGGGTCATCTCTTAGATTATATAGTTTGGAATAAAACACCTGAAAAATCTTAGCTATCTCCCCAGGGTTCCTAACTGTACGGCCAGACGCATCCTTCAACTGTACAATGGCGGAGCGAACCTCTCTTCTCTTCAGTCGTCTAGCTAGTAATGCCCCCGCCTTGTCTCCGGATTAATAAAAAGCTGTTTTGGTGCGGCGGAGAAACTTTTCATGACGAAGTAGAAGTAACGTGCGAAGTTTAAGTCTAGTGGCTGTTAACTGGGTGGACAGCTGGGGGGTGGGGCTATGTTTATTCGCTGTTTCAAGGCTCTGAAGCAGAGAGATTAGGTCAGTTCTCTCCCTTTCCCTGGTCCTCTTCAGCTGCGCAGCTTTCTGAAGAAAGACCCCTCTAACAAACGCCTTGTGGGCTGCCCAAAGAGTCTCCTCCGCGACCATGCCGTTATCATTGATTTGGAAGTACTCAACAAGTTGAGCATTAACATCTTCCACAAGGTTTCGTTCAGAGAGGAGGGCCCTGTTGAGTGCCCAGGAGGACGGGGGGGATGGTCGGACGTCCAGTGCAAGTCCGAGGGACACCGGGGCGTGGTCGGACCACGTGATGGTACCCACCTCCGCACAGGCACAGGCCGACAAGGTTTTATCATCAACCAAAAAGTAATCTATTCTAGAGTATGACCTGTGCCTGTGCGAATAAAAGGAGTAGTCCCTCTCAGTGGAGTAAAAGATAACGCCAAGGATCATGTAGATGGTGTTCCCGGAGTACGGGTCCTGACTCCTTGGGTCTCCCCAGCGTCCCCATGGAGCAGTCCAGAGACCGATCAGGCATAAGATTAAAGTCACCGCAGAGAATCTTGTAACCAGGGGAGGGAGCAGACACCTTATCTAATAGAACACGGAGAAATTGTAACTGACCATCATTTGGGGCATAGAGAGAGACCAAGGTGAGCGGTCTCCCCGCCACTACACAGGACAAGATAATAAATCTGCCCGCAGGGTCCGACAAAACATACAGGAGTTGGAAATCAACTGAGTGCCTAATAAAGATGCCCACACCCGCCTTCTTTGCAGTCGCATTGGCAAAGAAGCTCACCGGGTATAGTCGGTGTTGTAGCCTGCAGTTATCCTCCTGGAGGAGGTGGGTTTCTTGCACACAGAGGATATCAGCTTTCAACCTCTGGGCATCCCTCCAAAGGAGAGAACGCTTGAAGGGAGAGTTCAATCCTCTAACGTTATAGGAGACAATTTTCATAATAATTAAGAAGGAGTATGTTGCTGCTTACCTGAGCGACGATAAGGCGGGATCTGATGGACAAGAACCCGGGGGAGGGGGGAGGCAGGAGTCGGGGGGAAAGGGGAGGGGGGAGAGAGGGAAAGGAAGAAGGGATAGTTGGTAAAGGAGGGGAATCAGAGGAGGAGGGGAGAAAGAGCAGAAAAACAGCATTCAAACAAACAGAAAACACATATGTAAACTGGAACAAAAGCACAGGCCCACATGAGGCCTCTCCGTCTGAGGGGGGCAAGTAAACGCAAAAGAAAAAGACTCCTGCCAGCCAGCTCCAAAAAGGGAGCCACACGTTGCTGTTCACAGCAACGGCAAACATGTCAGGGCTGTTAGAACACTCTCTTCAACGGAGAAAAAGAGAGAGAGAATTATAGGAAGAACGTCCCCTGCGAGATCCCGGGAGGAGACCGAGGAGGGTGAAGAACTTGCATGAAATCCAGTTAACCACCGGATCTCTGTACATTCAGCCAATCTTCACTAACTCAGGAGGGAGGTTGAGGCACGATCCCGGGCTCGTGGGTGGTGTGGGGATCCTTTCTGCTCCCCAATCAGTTTCCATTGCCGGAGCGTCTTCCCCAGGTGGCTGGGGGAGAGGAAAAGGTGGTTTGTCCCTTTATAACGGAACTTAAGACGCACAGGGGTTCCCTATGAGTATGCAATCCCTTTGTCTCTCAGAATCTTGCAATGAGGTGCAAATTCTCTCCTGCGGGCAAGGGTCTCAGGGGAGAGGTCAGGGAAAGCCAAGATGCCCGTATATGGGTCAGGGGGGGTCAAGTCTTGTCTCATCCTTTTCATGACAAGGTTCCTGGTGGTCATAGCAGAGAAGGAGACTAAAATATCCCTGGGCAGAGAGGGATGTATATGCGCAGGTTTAGGAAGGTGAAAAGCTCTGTTAAAATGAGCTGCATTAATAGAGGAATCAGGTAGAAGAGTCTGCAGGAAAGGTAAGATCACCTCATGCAAATCCTCATCTGCAGATTCAGCAAAGCCTCTAAAACGCAGGTTGCCTGCTCTGGCCTTGTCCTCAAGATCACACACCTTCAGCTTGAGCTGCTTCATCTCATCAGCCATGGAGGTATAATCATCTGCTAATTCATTGTGAGCAGTGGCATATTCTGCCATCTTCTCCTCTATATGAAGGGTCCTTTCACCTAGGGCTGCCAGGTCTTCTCTCATCTCCCCCACTATGGACCGTATGTCCTCCTGGATGGACTTTCTTAAGGAGCCCAGAACCTCAGTGAGAAAGTTCTTTGTGACCAGGGCTTCCCCCTCAGCCCCCACCAGACGGCTCTCAGAGCAGTGGGAGGGGCGGGGTGGAGAGGGAACAGCAGCACGTGCAGAGTGTGGAGAGGACGGTGCCATATTGGAAGGTACAGGGGGCCTCTCTGGTGGGAAGAAATCCGTCACCTTGGAAGCCTCCACACGTTTGCGGGACTGGCTTTTAGGCATCTCCGGGACCACCTGCACTCCTCCGAGGTCAGTGAGTCGGTGTTTGCAGCTGTGGTGTCTCAGGGTGCCGCTTTTCCTCGGTATTCAGCCGGGAGCTCAGGGAGATGCGACTGATGCCATCAGCTTCCAGACCACGCCCAATGGTAAGTCTTTTCTGATGCTGCTTTTTTCTAGTAGTTTTAGAGGAAGGGTAACACTACCCGAAACATCGTACTGTACCATGCTGCAATAAAAAAGAGCCCTTTTGCACAAGAAAGGACCTGAGTGCTGCAACTTTATTCATAAAGATAGATAGATAGATAGATAGATAGATAGATAGATAGATAGATAGATAGATAGATAGATAGATAGAGCAGCACTGCCTCCTGGGTGCAAATCAACTAAACCGTCTTCCAAGCTTTCATATACATACAATAAAGTAGTTGCAGCACTCCCAGTTCAGTTTTGTTCAGTGCTGCAACTACTTTATTGCATGTAGATAGATAGATATACACAATATAACAGATTTTCTTCATCCTGTGATATAATTATGTTAATTTCTTAGTCTAATTTATTATCACGTATGTGCCAAAGGTGTGGTTTTACCTTTTAAATACGGTTTAATTGGGCAGGGGAAAATAGTTGAGTACATGCTGTAGACAAAGGACGTTGTCCGAAACACGCCCAGCGGTGTGGACCTCTACACTATGTGTTTTGTGCCGATGAAGCACAATTAAAGCAAATTGGAAAAATGAAGAATTGAGTTCGGTGCTAGATTTTCTACAAAGATTTCGTATTCAGGTGTTGAACTGCCATTGATCAGAAAGTGATGACCTATCTTAAGGATATATGATCAATATTAAAATTCTCGACAACTCTATTAAATAAATGATAATCTCTGGAGTTCCAACACGTGCATCAAGATATAATAATTATTCTCCAAAAGAAATCAGTTACATACATATACAAAGCTAAACATCCAAATATAACAAAAAATATTTAAAAACAAGTGATGACTACATAAACTAAATAGAAACGCATTTAAAACAGTCAAACCATCTTAGGTCCCAGTGAAACACCACAATGCAAAGCTTGCAAATTGTATACAGATGAACATAAGACTGAGTGAGGAAATTTTAAAATGTGTAAACATATAAGGCAGTCATAATACAATTTGAAACAAAATACCTAAGGAAATTAGTGAACCTTAAAGGGTCAATCCAGACCAAGAACATTCCACTTAAACTCCCTTTCTAAATTATCCCTCTAATCTAAACTGTATTCTAATATACTTCCTTTATTAGTTCCCAGCTGTTGTTAGCGGGGAGGGGTGGGGGGGTCGCTGAGAACGCGTACTGCAGGAAGGGGAGAAAGGGGACTTAGCAGTAGCTCTGCGGGGAGGGGAAAAGGTGGGGGGTGCTGGAGACCTTTGTAAACATTTGGACAGCCCCACCCTTGGAACTAGTGTCTCAGTTACTGCTTTGTTTCAGGTAGCGGCTGAGGAAGTGCCTACTGCCTGTCAGCTTGATGATGCTCTGTGTGAGGATCTGAGCATGTCCTGGAAGGCACTCACATGGGATGTCATCCAGCGGGAAATAGAAAAAAAACAAAACAATAGCTGTTAGACAGTATAGAGAAGGAACGATAGAAAATTAATAAAGGAAGTTTATTAGAAAATAGCTTAGATTACAGGGATATATTAGATAAGAAGTTAAGAGGAAAGTTGCTGGTCTTGGACAGACCCTTTAAAATGTTATATCCATATCCCAAGTTGAATTTTCCTTGTATAGAAAGAGTATATAAAAATAAGTGCTGAGCAATCAGCCATGTAAATGCATCTGAGTAAGCCATGAGAGCATGGTGGTATGAGTAGTATAGTAATTCCCACACGGCTTTGCATGCTTGAGTGTTTTGTGCTTATTTTTTTATTTTAATTTATTGGATAAGAAATATTCCATTGTGGATGAGGTAATAATGTTTATGGATGTTCTTGTATATTGCATTATTAGTGCCTTTTATGTATACAAATTTTAAGCATGTATCAATTAGTGATATTAACATCCAGTAATTGTATTCTGTGTCAGATGCTCTTTAGCTGTGCTACGACTTCAGATGGTTTGAGGCTGGCTTCACACTGCGGTCAGGTCCGATCCGGGGCTGTCAGGGGTGAACCTGAACTGCTTCACAGGGGACAGCTCCCTGGTGCTGAAGTTCAGCGTAGCTCACGCTGAACTTCAGCCACAGGTGTCCGGTTCCTCCCGGATCGGAGCAATCCGGCCCCATAGACTACCATGTTAGGGAGCGCCGGATTGACCCTGATCCGGGAGGATTCGGGATGTTCCTGGAGGATCCGATTTGGGGAGATTTTTCTCCCTGGACACAAAAATGCAGCATGCTCCGATTTTGTGTCCGGGAGAAAAATCCGATTTCTCCCGAATTTTCGCATGGAAACCGGATGGCAGAGAGTTGCCATCCGGCTCCATCCAGCCCCATAGGGCTGCATGGGGTGAAAATTTTACACCGGACAGCCCCGGATCGGATCGACTTGACCGCAGTGTGAAGTCAGCCTAAGTTGTGCTTGGTCATGTTTGCACTTACTCTATTTAATCATATGAATGAAATCAATTGTTTTGCTATATTTAGATGTGTGGACATTTATTTGCGTGTAACTGTCATGTTATACAATTTGTCATGATTACAATAGATAAATGTTGTCATCAAGTAAAAATATGTGTGTTAAATTTATACATTTTAACATAGGAGTTTATGTATATGCGTAATGGAAGTCCTAATGGGTTCCACAGCCATCCAGTGAAAAATAAATGCAACAAAAATGTTATTTTTAACGGGGAAAAGAATGGCTGATAGACGGATTTAATATACAAGCTAGGATGAATACCTGAGGTTCTTTCCTCTCTACATTTTTTTCCCCATTTAACATATGTCAAGAAAGCTTTGATTGTAATAAACATTGTTTCCATTGTCTATCAGGCATGTCCACTATAGCCAATCAGTGGCTGCTGCAGTAAACTCACTGGTGTCAAAATATCACTGTGGCAGCCAAGGGTGGGATTCTTATGGTTTTCTGCAGTTTGAGGAAACCAGTTGCTAAAATTATGCCAGTTTCATGAACCAGCAAGAAGCTGTGCCTTGATCCAATTCTAAGGCCAGGGGGCCCAACAGGTCCAGCTAAATGTGTTTTCTGTAATGCACATTAAGTTGAAATGTTTTGTATAGAAAACCACTTGCTCTACACACTGCATTTGTTATAAAGTTGGCCGACCTATCAGAAGTCGGCTGTTGATGTTGGCCGTCACATGTTAGTGACATCATATGCTAACATGCGCACTGGCATCAGCTGCCCTGCTGCCGGTCTCTTTCGATGGAGTAAGAATATACAAGAGGATATTACAATCAAGTGAAGAGGTAAGAAGAACATTTGTGTGTGTGTGTGTGTGTGTGTGTGTCTGTTACAGATGGGACTGGGATGGGACAGATAAAGAACAAGGATAAGGGAAATAAGCCACAGGATGGGGGTACACTGTATAACCTTTACACTATACATTATATATAGAGCTCCAGTGTATAATGGCACTGATGGTAATATTAATGTTATTAATATAGTGTTTTTTTTAGTAATGATCAGTATTGTAAAATATGGTTATTATGTGCTGATAGTATGTGGTCTGTCCATGGTGTGGTGGTATTTCTCCCTTGTATATGGTGTTATTCAGTCATCATCATGTGGTGGTAATACATGGTCTGATCCTGGTGTGATGATGTTTCTACCTTTTAAGTGGTATTATTGAGTCAATATGGGGTGGTATTATGTGGTCTGGTCATATTGTGGCAGTACTCGTCACTTGCATGCTATAGTATTCAGTCAACTTGTGTGATAATATGCTGTCTGGTCATTGTTTGGTAGTAGGCCTGTGGATGCTGATCTCAAAAATTAGATGCAGAAACAGTTGAGGTAATAAATACAGAGGAGGTTATCCTTTTCAATTCGGGCAGGGTTCTTTAAGTACTAATTTTCAAAACTTGTTGAAAACCCTCCAATACTATTCACAATAGTAAGAAGTGATTGACGGTAAGTAAAACATCATGTATGTGAAAGAAGCCAATGAAACTATACATGAAGGTAGAGGTGGAGTAATAAATAGCTTTTAATTTAAGCTGCTGTTACTTGTATTTTGTGGTTATGCAAAGTGTGTGAAAATGTGTTTTGCGAACAAAATGAGTGTGATATTCAAATTTGTTTTAAAGGGACACTGTCGGGTCATTTTTCAGTATGATACTAATATTAACCCTGAATAGGGCCTGGTCAGACCTTTAAAAACATGTAAAATCATAATTCTTCCGTTTGAAGTTTCCATGCTATCACCATTATCAGACCCTGCAGAGAGTTGCTGCATTAGTCCTGTCCTATTATAAGCAGAGACGATTAGTCCTGTGCTGTATAAAGTGTTATGTAATTATGCACACCTTCTCTGCATCTCTCTCCTCCCTCTTCCCTTTGCTAACAGTGCAGTGTCCGGTTTCACTTACAGGTCTGTTCAGTTGATATGCTCAGGGAGGGAGAAAACTACACAGATCTGCCTTATCTAGACTCCATTCGTTTCTGTAAAGCATATACCCTGCTGTGCTGTGACAGTTTCTGTGTTATAGTTCACCTCTTGTGATGCTGCACACAGAGAGCAGAGAGGAGACTACTGTCCCCCACTGATCTACTGAGCTGTGATGTGACATGCATATTCAAGCAGCAGAGAACTACGGTAAGTGGAACATTCACTGTGAGTGACAGATAGAATGATTCTCTTTATTTGAAGTT
>JARQOC010000005.1:195720642-195772344 GCA_033576535.1 Allobates femoralis | reverse complement strand
GTGCAGGCGCAATCCCGGAAGCCTCTGCGCAAGTGCATGATTCAGATATGACTCGAAAAAATAGGCAACATGGATGGCGAGGAGAGGCAGGGCAAGCCCATTGGACCCAAAACGAGTAATTATAATACATGGCAGGAAGTTGTTAAAACGTATTTATTTGGTGTATAGGGGACGTTCAGGGCATAATAACCACCTTCTTAAAATGCAACATAGGTGCTGCTGAAAGTGGCAGAAGGTAACACTTTTAGTTTAAAACTTCCAAATCTATTATCGGGGTCATGGTAACAATGGAGCGAGAATAGACATGTGGAGGCTGAGAGACCGCCCACGTACACCATGTACTTAGGGAAGAATTGGAAGTTTTTAATACAATTATATTAAAAAATAGCTTAGATTGTATCCATCATATGGGTAGGGATTTAAATTAAATTTACTTTTGCCTTCGGACGACTCCTTTAAGTGAACTTGTCACCAGATTTTGTGTTTGAAACTAAAAGCGTGGCTATTATGCCCTGCAATCCCCCTGAACACCAAATAAAAACTTTCTGCCATGTATTATTCACCTGTTCTTCTGAGTAATATCTGAAATGCGCCACAGAGCCTTCTCAGGATCGTGAAGGAGCACTGTGCACTTGCACGGAGACCTTATTGGTTCGCAGAAGAGTTTTAGACTCTTCCTGCGGTAGGGCAGAGCACATTGTGCATGCGCGATCTGGGAAGCCTCTGCGCAGGCGCACGATTCAGATATCACTTGGAAGAAGAGGCAAGATGGATGGCGAGAAGAGGCGGCGCAAACCTATTGGACCCAAAACGGCTAATTATAATACAGGGCAGGAAGTTGTTAAAACCTATTTATTTGGTTTACAAGGGCAGTTAAGGGCACAATACCCACCTTCTTAAAGTGCAGCATAGGTGCTGGAGAAAGTGGCAGATGGTGACACTTTTAGTTTAAAACACCCAAATCTGTTGACAGGTTCACTTTAAGGGCTCCTTTGACCACGTTTATGGGTTCACAGAAACTGCTGCCAAATGGGAATGCTACACCTGGAATCAGCTTTATATCTTTTACCTGCTTAATTATTGATGGATTAACAAGGGAATAGCCCATGCAGTCTGTGAAGGAAAAATATAATTGTAGGGGAAATTTATAAATAGCAGTAAAATGACATTGGTTTAAGTCTGCCTTCCTTGTGAATATCTCTACACAAAGGGCATAACCCTTAGGCATTTTGAATATAGGAACTCAAAACCAACAGAGGTACTTATGAGAATAAAGAGGGTGTCATTTGTGACACCTTGGCCTTGTGAGTCTGAGCTTCTAAGCCTGAACAGATGGTTCTTTTTGGCCAGACTTGACATTTTCTATTCAGTATAGGATTGGAGGTGTTTGGAAGAAACAGGGCATTTAATGTGCCAGGTACTCACCCCTAAATTAGCCCACAGTCCAATACAGACCTGAGATTGCAATATTAAAATCTAGGTTATCCTGGACACATGAGCTCAAGGTCAAGCATACAAAAAGCTGTGTGACTCAAAATAAAGCTGTTCACATTGGAGGGGGGGAGGTTGGCATCTGCTGATGTGATTCATAGTTAACATATCTTTCCCCCAAGGGAGCAGGTGATAACTTTAGACTGTAACATTTAAGTTATTTCTGTTTTTTTCTCCCTTTTTATTTTACAGTTTCTGCAGGCTCACCCCATGCCACATGCTGAAAAGTATGTATGTGACACAAACCATTAAAGGGAACCAACCACCAGGATTTAACCACCTGTAAATCCGTGCAGCAGGTGATTGATGTATGCAGCATGACATCACCCTTTGGGATTTTTTTTCCATTCCTCCCCTGTGGGCTTTTCTTTCTGCTGTAAGCCAAACTCCCGCCTCCCTCTCATCCGAGGGGAAGGGGGGGGGGTTTGGCATACAGAAGAAAAACAAGCCCACAGGGGTGGAATGAAAAAAAACACCCAAATTATGCTGCACTGATTAATGAGTGGTTAAATCTTGGTGGTTGGTTCCCTTTAAGGAGCTGTCAGATATTTGTCCAATTACTTATGGAAATGAGGCATCTATATATTAACGGGAACCTGTCACCTCGATTTACCCCCCCATCCTACCACTACCTGTCCCTGCACCTTCCTAGCTGATCCATCCGTGTCTCACCTAAGAGTGCCCTATAAAGAGTAAGAAAAAGACTTATATATACTTGCGTGCAGTCTATATCCATAGTCTGCGTTGGGTGGGCTCCATTCTCCCCTCATGGCTTGCTCTCAGCACAGCCCACTGGGCGTCATTATTTTTTCTTCTGTCCGTCTTTTATTTGAAATTCCTACCTTTTATGATGATGGTGCACCGAGCCGGAATGTCATATCCGACTCGATGCATTGTGGGGGCTGATCACGTGGTAAGGGGAGAATGGAGCCCCAGTGCCTGCCCACTGCAGACTACTGATGTAGACTACACGTAACTATATACGTTTTCTTTTTAATTTATAGGGCACTCTTAGGTGAGACAGGGATGGTTAGGGATCAGCTAGGAAAGTGGAGGGACATGTAGTGTCAGGAAAGGGGGTTAAATCGAGGTGGCAGGTTCCCTTGAAAGTGCTGTAATTCTGAAACTCTTTCTAAGAATGTGACTAGCCTCAAATTAAAGCTGTGCGTCTGCATTTAAAGCTCATTTTGAGTATCTTCAATATGTTGTGGAGGACAGCTAACATGTTAAATTTTGTGTCACTGTCCAAATATTTCTAGTCTTAACTGTATGTATTGATACAAAACAAATCTTAGATGCCGGGCACTGCTAGGATTTTTACATAGGGAGTTTCCCCATATGTCGGTCATCTGGATAGAGCAGCTGTGCACCTGGGTGTGCTCACTCCAGTGTATACATGACAAAACAGTTCAGAAAAAAAAGGGCCCTCACCCAATCGGTGCTTTTCAGGAGTTTATTCCTTTCTCATTCAGGGTTCCTTACAGTGCAGGGAGGGGAGGAACGTGGAGGGATGCCGGAAAACGGCCAATTGTCCGGCATCCTTCCACGTTCCTCCCCTCCCTGCACTGTAAGGAACCCTGAATGAGAAAGGAATAAACTCCTGAAAAGCACCGATTGGGTGAGGGCCCTTTTTTTTTCTGAACTGTTTTGTATGTATTGATACATTTATTTCTCCTACACTGGTTACTGAAGTGTCATCTCGTGTTAAGACAGATGGTAAGTACAACCCAAATGCTTCATTAAGTAATATGATCAAGTTTCTCAGGTGTATCTGTCTTATCGGTTATATGGCTGTTGTTCTGAAGTGTGTTATGGATGTCGTATATTTCCTTGGACCAGCAGCAGTAGTGCTTCCAAAAGTAGAATACTTCATAGACATAGAAAAAGATACGACATGTAAACGCTGTTCTGCAGTAATCTTGTTATCTTTTAAATTCAGATTAGTTTTCCTGCTGGGAGCCTTCAGTTCTACTCTTATATCTCAATTTGCAAATTACACTTTAGACATTGTGTGCAGGGTAATTTGATCTAACCATTAAAAGTCTATGAAACATTAGTCAATTTAGTAACTTTAGTATTATGCTGTTCTTTCTCAAGATAAAAACTACATTGAATGAAGGTCTGGATACCGTGAGATGTTACCAGGACATAGATCTAATGTACTTTAGTGTGTAGAGTTTCACAAGTTCAGAAGCTGTACTATGCACCAGACCGTAAGGCATACAAATGATTAGAAGTTAGTATTATTGTAAATAGTTTAGGGTATGATTTATGTGTCAGGCACAAAACTACTACTACAAGCAACACATATAGACCTCTGTTTTCCCTTACATTGCAGAAGATTGTCCTTTTTAGTTAGTCTCTACACGTCTCCCGAATCCAAAAAAATTACAAAAGAATTTACAGTTTCTCTAAAATTAAGCTTCAATATGTAAAGTTCCATAAAAAACAGCCATGTTGTTCGGAACTTTGTGGAAGCCTGATTTTGGAGAATGCTGATGTTCTTAGGCACTTTGTTGGCATCAGACACCATCTTCTGCCATAATGTCTACCACAATTCCTCATCACATATCAACCAAGCTGATCCATCACAATGCTGGCCACAGTGACCCATGACTGTGATCTATTACAATATGGTAATGGTATCAAAGAAGGAAAAGATGGCACTCACCAAGGTATAGATGAATCAGCGGTGTCCTTTTATTTCAGGGACATAGCACAGATGCAGGGAGGGGGTGCCGAGGGTGACAACGGACCGTTTCGGGCTCTCGCCCTTCGACTGGTCGCTTATGTGACCAGTCGAAGGGCGAGAGCCCGAAACGGTCCGTTGTCACCCTCGGCACCCCCTCCCTGCATCTGTGCTATGTCCCTGCAATAAAAGGACACCGCTGATTCATCTATACCTTGGTGAGTGCCGTCTTTTCCTTCTTTGATACCATTACGGACTTTGCCTTATGACTGGCACCCCTGGGTCTTGTGCTCTATGCCCACTGACAGCAACAATCCGCTGGCTTGTCTGGAGTGGTGCCCCGGCCTATCTATAAACTACTATTACAATATGGTGACCATGGTGATCTCTATGACATTAACTCTTAACATTATCATCTGGTGGCTACAGTGACCCATGTACATGCAAATAAACAAGACCTTGGACTATAGTGGCTGCAGTGAACCATGACAATACCAGTGAAAGTTACTATTTACCATGGCAGTGACCCCTGACATTGCTGGCTACGGTTACCCTTGACATTGTTGGCCGCGGTGACACTGAAAACTACTGTGACCCCTCAGAATGCCAGTCACAGTTCTTTACAGACCTACTATTGTATTATTATTGCAGTACCTGGCAACATGTTTTTTGTTTTGCCCAGACATGATATTAGAAAGGTATTTTGGGCCCCAACCAATGCTCATTGTGCCCCAATTGGCAGCTTAATCACAATCACCTAAATTATATGTTTGCCTATTATGTTCATCTTTGTCTTCATATCTTTTTTATTTGTAATCCATCTGAATTGAACAAACCAAAAAGACTAATATTATTTTCACTATACTATAGGTAAAGTACAAGTGAAAAGTTCAGATATTCAAGTTGGAGACCTAATCATTGTAGAAAAGGTAACGATTGCTTTTTACTTACCCACGTCATATATTATTGTCGCTTTCAAGATCTTTAACATATACTCACATCATATATAAAACCCTACAATGTATAAGGTGTTCCTGTATATAAATGTACTGTGCATTATACATACATCAAACCATAAATTTAGTGATTTGTAATGTGAAATGACACGGTAAAAAAGTATTGAACATGCTATATGAAATTTATTTAGTACTTCATAAAAAAGACTTTGTTGGTGATGAGAGCTTCAAAATGTCTCCTGTATGGTGAAACTAGTGGCATGCATTGCTAAGTTGTGATTTTGGCCCATTCTTCCACACAAACACTCTTCAGTTCCTGAAAGTTTGGCTCCTTCGCTAAATGCTGAGCTTTAGTTCCTACCATACATTTTCTACTGGATTCAGGTCAGGTAATTGGCCATTCTATCTGCTTTTTTTTCTTTCTCAAATCAATTCAGAGTTTCCTTGGCTGTGTGTTTGGGATCCTTGTCTTGCTGAAATGTCCACCCTCATTTCACCTTCATCATCCTGGTAGATGGCTGCACATTTTTCATCAAGAATGGCTCAGTATATTTGTGCATTAATCCTTCCTTCATTCAAATGAAGTTTGCCAGGACTGTATGCTGAAAGACAGCTCCACACCATGATGCTCCCACCTCTAATCTCCACTGTCAATATGCTGTTTTTGGTGTGATATGCAGTGCTTTTTGGACAAAGTACCTCGAAGTCCGCGCTGTTGCCCCAAAGGATATAAAACACCAGAAACAACGGAATGTCTGGGTATGGTGATGACTAGTTTATTTTCTGACGCGTTTCAGAGCCACATACCGAGCTCCTTCCTCAGGGAGTTCCCTGAGGAAGGAGCTCGGTATGTGGCTCTGAAACGCGTCGGAAAATAAGCTAGTTATCACCATACCCAGACATTCCGTTGTTTCTGGTGTTTTATATCCTTTAGGGCAGCAGCACGGACTTCGAGGTACTTTGTCCAGAAAGCTTGTTGAGACCGCAGTAACCTGTGGAAGTACAGTCCTAGCAGCAGCTGCATTTTCTGAGCGATCAAGCTGGTTGTGTGCTACACAATCTGACCAGGTGAGCAACTCTGATATCACATTTCTGATTTTCTGTCTAAAAGATAAGACCCTATTGCGCATTCTCAACCCTCTAGATATATGCAGTGCTTTTTGACCTCCAAACATGATGGATATTATGGCATCCAAAGATCTCAATTTTGGTCTCATCTGGACAGACTATATATTCCCAGTATTTAATCTTTAAACATGCTTGAGCTTACTTTTTGTTCAGCAATGGAGTGTTGCATGGCCAACGTACATACAGACCATGGCGGTTGAGTGCAATACTTATTGTTTTCTTTGACACAATTGTACCTGCCAATTCCAGTTTTTTCTGTAGCTCTCCACAGATGGTTCTTGGCTCTTGGACAACTTTTCTGATATTTATTTTCACCCCTCTGTCTTTCTCATGACCTGTTTATGGGGAAATTAGGTTTTTATCACGTCCAGAATATGGCTCATCAGTTCTCACTGGAACCTTCCATAGTTTAGAAATTCTTCTGTAACCAATGCCATAAGTATGTTTTGCAACAATAAGGTTGCAAAAGTCTTGAGACAGCTCACTGATTTTACACATCATGAGCTGTTTCTTGAATAGCCCCTTGGTAATGAAACTCATTTTTATAGACCTTCTGTTAAACCAGCTAATAATACTTTTCAATATGTGGCAGGATTTCTTTGTAATTGCTAACACTTTTCAACTTGTGTCATGATTTTCCTTTGCTTTTTGTACCTTTTACATTTTCCTTGTGACTGTTCTCATTATTACACAACTTACTTTATTGACATCTATGGTTTGATTTATTTGCCTGTGTGAATTGGATGGGTCGTTACTGACATCTGGTAAGAAATTTATGGCAATATAATGCACCTTTAGAAATATATTTACGTAGAAAATTGATGAAATGTTCAAAACTTATTTCACCCGCTGTGTTAGTGTTTATACACATACATACACACTGGCAAATGAGCTTCACTTAACATTTGACTGGAATTAACAGTGAAATTACTGACTCATTGTAAAGGATGATCCATGTGTTTACAGCTCAAGCAAGCAAACAATTTGTGTTCAGTGTTTAATTTTCATGCCACAATGTAAAGCTTCACTTTAGTCTGTAGCACCTGGTTATTTTTCAGAGCAATCTAGCATCCTAATTACTGGTAAGATGGAAGTTAATTGTACATAGGCGGCTTATGTAACATTTCTATTACATCGTATAAGATTTCAAATTTGTTAAATCTGCAAAATGATGAAGTAATGCTTGTGCACATTATTAGGGTTTCTTTATGATTATGTGGCAATATGATGGTGCAAAAACTATATATCCAACACTTAAAGGGACACTGTCAGGTCATTTGTCAGTACGATACTAATATTATCCTTGAATAGTGCCTGGGCAGATCTTTTAAACCCATGTAAAATCATTATTGTACCGTTTGTAGTTTCTTTGTTATCAGCATTGTCAGACCCTGCAGTGATCTCCTGGATTAGTCCTCTCCATTATAAGCAAACAGGAAAAGTCTAGCTACTGTATAAACAGGCATGTAATTATGCACTCCCTCTCAGCAGCTCTCTCCTCCCTCCTCCCTATGCTTCTCAGTGCAGTTTAGTTTCAGTTCCCATAGGAGCTTCTGTTCTGATGAGGACATGAGGGAGAGAGCTATTGCCGATCTGACTTATCTAGACTCCATTTGTTTCTTTAAGCAAGAATCCCTGCTGTGACAGTTTCTGTGTTGTATTTGACCTTTTGTGATGCTGCACACAGGGAGCAGAGAGGAGAATACAGCCCCCCAAACTTATGTCCTGGGCAGTGATGTGAATATGTGACATGCATATTCATCTTATGGGAAGGGGCAGCAGAGAACTAAGTGGATCACACACTGTGATTGATAGATGGAATGAATCTCTTTATTTAAAGTTTACAGAAGATACCAGGGAAATATAAATAAAAGAAATACATAAATAGACAGAGTTTAAAGTGAGGATTTAGAAAATGATAGCAGTTACATATCGATTTTTGACCTGACAGTTTTCCTTTAATTTTGACGTCAGTTGTACATTGCCACCACATTTGAGATCCCGTTCACTTAATTAACAGGTAATGGCAAACACATTCTTTCATTTTCTATTTATTTATTAAAATTAATTGATGGGATGTTGCATATATATATACAAAATTAAATGTATTTTATTGTGTTTTTATGTGAAATACCACCACTAAGTAGAAAGTATTTGTGAAGTTTAAAGGAAATTATATATTTTTTCAATATATAAAAAATCTGGAGTAAATCTGAAAATTGTGACTGTCATTTTTATTCAGCCCTACTATGTCAATACTTTATAGGACCACTCTCACTGCAGTTACTGTTGCAAGTCTTTGGGATGTCTCTACTAGCTTTGCACATTTAGGAGATGGATTTTTTGCACATTTTCCTTTGCAAAATAGCTCTAGGTCAGTGAGATTGGATGAAGAGCTTCTGTGAACAGCAATTTTCAAGTTTTGCCTCAGATTCTCAATAAGTTTAAAGGGAACCAACCACCTCAGATGACGACTATAAGCAGTTAATACATGTCCCTGCACCCTACCTACACCATTCCACCTATGTTTTTCTTAAGAATATTGATAAATGTAAACCGAAATATACACTTTATAAAATTACATGCCTTGTGTACTTCTGGGCGTCTCCTTCTGGGTCAGTTACTAGAGGGCTGTGTCTCCAGCAGTATGACTGGCTTCTCTAGCCCTCCCTCTTACTTTGCAGGATCACATGAAGGGACGGGAGCTGCCTTGCGTGCCCGCCCACTGATAGATAACATCACGCCCTTCATGTGACGTCCTGCAAAGTAAGAGGGAGGGCTAGAGAAGCCAGTCATGCTGCTGGAGACACAGCCCTCTAGTAACTGACCCAGAAGGAGACGCCCAGAAGTACACAGGCATGTAATTTTATAAAGTGTATATTTCGGTTTACATTTATCAATATTCTTAAGAAAAACATAGGTGGAATGGTGTAGGTAGGGTGCAGGGACATGTATTAACAGCTTATAGTCGTCATCTGAGGTGGTTGGTTCCCTTTAAGGTCTGGACTTTGGTTGGATCATTCAAACACATATAAACTGAGAATAGAGTTCAATGTTGTAAATGACTATGCTTTGATCTAAACCATTCCTATGTTACTCTGGCAGTACGTTTAGAGTTGTCCTCCTGGAAGATGAACCTACGTCTCATTCTCAAGTGTTTTGCAGCTTTTATCAAGTTTTCCTCCAGCATTGCCCTGTATTTAGCTTCATACATCTTCCTATCAACTCTGACCAGTGTCGCTGTCCCTCCTGAAGTATCGAATCCCTACAACATGGTTAATAATGTGTATTGTGCAGTTTCTGCAACACACAGCATTTTATATTTAGCCTAAAAGGTTCTAATTTGGGCTCATCTGACCAGATAACATTATTCCACATGCTAACTAAGCCCTTGCATGTGTGTTTAATATGAAAAATATGGAAAATCTCACGGGTAGGAATACTTCTTCAAGGCACTGTATGTGTTCACTGATCCACCTTCCCTACCTTCTTGCTATGGCCTGCCTAATTCTAGGTTTTTTTCAAATTAAATTTTTATTCAAAGGTTGACATTTTCAAAGCAGGAGTATAAAAGAAAACCCTGGTAACAATAGTTATATACTCTATCTTGAATTTGCAAACTAATATGGGATAGTAGGGATGAGGTACAAGACTGAATAGGAAAAAGGAAGGCATTATATCAGCATCAACATTCTGATAGTGAATGTAGGTAAATCGTATGTTCTTCGTAATAAGATACAGCGAACCAGCGTGTTGCATAATTGGTAAAGTAGGGTCACATTCCGGAGGAGATAGCGAGGATAATCAGTGTAGAGTGAAGGAGTATCTATCAGATTCTTGAAGTTCAATTGAATTTCTCCATATTATGTACTATCTATCAATATTTGTAGGTGATACGGCAAGCAAGTGTTCCATCCTGCTGAGGAGGGAGACCTCAGAGAACCATTCCACTACAATAGGGAAGAAGTTACTTTTCCAATAACGAGGAATAACATTTTAGATGCCTGTATGAGGTAGACCATTAGGGACCTTTTATACCTGATAAAACTAGTTGGGAAAATCAAAATCAAAAGGGCCATGGGAGAGTTGGGGAAATCTAGATCGGTCATCTCCCTGATGAATGAGAGTACTTGGGTCAAAAAAATTCTTTATTGTAAGAGATCTCCACCACGTTTGTCATCCTCTCCTCCTTCTCCTCACACCTCCAAAACATATCTAATATTTTGTATTATAGGAAGCCTTTGGCTCGTTGTGAACCATGAAAAGACTCTGCCAGTTTTGTTCGCAAGCAGAACAGTGCAGAGGTCTGTCACCAGATGTCTGGTTTATAGTGTACTAATAGAGCATAGAGATGAAGTGGTAAAAGGGGATGATAAGATACAATCTCTCAAAGTATGTAAGTTCCCAATGAAGTTACTTTAATTTTAAATAGAAGTTATAGTTATCTGTAGCCATAGTTGGCTCTTGAAGAAATAGATGTTCTCTGGAATATCTCACTTAAATGGTTAGTCTGAGGCCAATCATTTTTCTCCTAACTTCTTATCTAATATATTTCTATAATCTAATCTATTTACTGTGATACTTAACATATTCCTTACGGTTCCCTCTCTACACTATCTAACAGCTATTGTGCTTTTTTATTATTTTCCTTCTCTGATGACATTTCATGTGAGTGCCCCAGTGCATAATGGGATAGTCACACAGAACATCTTTAGAGGAGAGGAAGAGGCTGCAGTCACTTCTTCAGCCTCTGTTCCTCCCTGAAACAAATCGTCGCATTAATAATGCTGGTTTCAGGGGCGAGACTGTCGCTGTTATCCCGCAGTGCGCTGTCTCAGACCCTCCCATACAGTTTCTTGCCCCCCATGACATGAGTGCACTGTTCCAGACTGATGTCAGTTTATAAATTGTGATGAGCAACATCACAGAAGTGTCTATACTGGCATTGCAAGAGATGACAGCTGCCCCACAAATGATGTCAGTGGAAGCTCCCAGCTAATCACTAAGCCTAACGGCAGAGTCCCCATCCCAGCAGAGACCAGCGACGTCACTTGCAGGGCAGTGTTGATTTCCTGCGCCGCTGGTAAAGACACCTCTCTGATATCACTTATCACTATCTAATATATAAAGCTGAATGTGTGTGTGTGTGTGTGTGTGTGTGTATGTGTGTGTGTATGTGTGTGTGTATATCCGGGATTGGCATCTACACCGTCGCAACTATAGCCACAAAATTTTGCACAGTCACACGTCTCGACCCCGGGAGCGTCATAGGTTATGTTGTGAGGCGAAATTTTAACCCTGCGCATTCCAGTTCACCAAACAATTTTGGCCCTATCTACATAATGGGGAAAAAGGGAAAGGAAACGTGTGGGAGGAAAATCGACAGCTGCCAGCTACAGCTACAAAAATTTGCACAGTCACACGTCTTGACCCCGGGAGCGTCATAGGCTATGTTGTGAGGCGAAATTTTAACCCTGCGCGTTCCAGTTCACCAAAAAATTTTACCCCTATCTACATAATGGGGAAAAAGTGAATGGAAAAGAGTTGGAGGAAAAACGACAGATGTCAGCTATAGAGACAACATTTTGCACAGTCCTACATCTGGACCCCGGGAGCGTCACAGGCTATGTTGTGAGGCAACATTTTAACCCCGAGCATTCCAATTCACCAAACAATTTTGCCCCTATCTACATAATGGGGAAAAAGTGACAGTTACCAGTTGACAGTTGTGAATGAGAGGGGCTTAATGATAGCGCCAAAGACTAACAGCACATACATACCAGCATATAGTCACTAAGGTGGGGCCCCAACATGAGATATTCACCACGCACGGGGACATGTATACACACCACACGCACACAAAGAGTAACAGCAAGTGTATAGTCGCTAAGGTGCAGCCCCAACATTGGATACTCACCACGCACCTGAACAAACACACACACCACAAAGAGACACACACAACACAGAGACACACACACACACCCCAAGGGGACACACACACACTCTATAGCAACACATGCACTCACCCCACAGGGACACACACACACCACAATGAGACACACATGACACACACACCACACAGACCCCCCCCACAGGGACACACACACATAGCCAACCTATAGGGACACATGCACTCACCCCACAGGGACACACACACCACAAAGAGACACACACACACCACACAGACCCCCCCCCCACAGGGACACACACTCATACACACCCTATAGGGACACATGCACTCACCCCTCAGGGACACAAACACACCACAAAGAGATGCACACAACACAGAGACACACACACCCCACACAGACCCCCCCCCCACAGGGACACACACACATACACACCCTATAGGGACACATGCACTCACCCCACAGGGACACACACCACAAAGAGACACACACAACACAGATACACACACACCACACAGACCCCCCCACAGGGACACACACACATACACACCCTATAGGGACACATGCACTCACCCCACAGGGACACACACACCACAAAGAGACACACACAACAGAGACACACACCACACAGACCCCCCCCACAGGGACACACACATACACACCCTATAGGGACACATGCACTCACCCCACAGGGACACACACCACAAAGAGACACACACAACACAGATACACACACACCACACAGACCCCCCCACAGGGACACACACACATACACACCCTATAGGGACACATGCACTCACCCCACAGGGACACACACACCACAAAGAGACACACACAACAGAGACACACACCACACAGACCCCCCCCCCACAGGGACACACACATACACACCCCAGGGACACACACACACCACACAGACAGACACAGATGTGCACAAATCACCTCACACAACTCGCCTCATATGTGTGCTATCTTTATTTTCCAAACATAAACATCTGATTAAAACAGCCAATGTGCAACACATGTGCCATATAGGGAATTAAGGCAGATGTCAGTCACATGAGCTGTCTATTATGTGTATGTGTGAGGTAACATATACTGCCCGGCCAGGGGGTGGGTTTACTGTTGGCTGGAGATTTATTAGGCTGCCTATAGCAATCAATCACAGCTCAGCTTCTATTTTCCTACAGGTCATTAATATGACATATTCAAATTCTATTTTGTTATAGCTAACATCAGTTATTTATTAACCCGGGCGTAGCCGGGTACTACAGCTAGTCTAATATATAAAGCTGAATGTGTGTATGTGTGTGTGTATATCCGGGATTGGCATCTACACCGTCGCAACTACAGCCGCAAAATTTTGCACAGTCACACGTCTGGACCCCGGGAGCGTCATAGGCTATGTTGTGAGGCGAAATTTTAACCCCGCGCATTCCAATTCACCAAACAATTTTGCCCCTATCTACATAATGAGGAAAAAGTGACAGTTACCAGTTGACAGTTGTGAATGAGAGGGGCTTAATGATGGCACCAAAGACTAACAGCACATACCAGCATATAGTCACTAAGGTGGGGCCCCAACATGAGATATTCACCACACACGAGGACATGTATACACACCACATGCACACAAAGAGTAACAGCAAGTGTATAGTCACTAAAGTGCAGCCCTAACATTGGATACTCACCACGCACCCGAACAAACACACACACACACACCACAAAGAGACACACTCAACACAGAAACACACACAACACAGAGACACACACACTCTATAGCGACACATGCACTCACCCCACAGGGACACACACACACCACAAAGAGACACACACACACCACACAGACCCCCCACGGGGACACACACACATACACACCCTATAGGGACACATGCACTCACCCCTCAGGGACACACACACCACAAAGAGACACACACAACACAGAGACCACACACCCCACACAGACACCCCCCCACAGGGACACACACACATACACACCCTATAGGGACACATGCACTCACCCCACAGGGACACACACACCACAAAGAGACACACACAACACAAATACACACACACACACCACAGACCCCCCCCACAGGGACACACACACATACACACCCTGTAGGGACACATGCACTCACCCCACAGGGACACACACACCACAAAGAGACACACAACAGAGAACACACACCACACAGACCCCCCCACAGGGACACACACATACACACCCCAGGGGGACACACACCACACAGACACAGATGTGCACAAATCACCTCACACAACTCGCCTCATACGTGTGCTATCTTTATTTTCCAAACATAAACATCTGATTAAAAGCAGCCAATGTGCAACACATGTGCCATATAGGGAATTAAGGCAGATGTCAGTCACATGAGCTGTCTATTATGTGTATGTGTGAGGTAACATATACTGCCCGGCCAGGGGGAGGGTTTACTGTTGGCTTGAGATTTATTAGGCTGCCTGTAGCAATCAATCACAGCTCAGCTTCTATTTTCCTACAGGTCATTAATATGACATATTCAAATTCTATTTTGTTATAGCTAAAGAAAAACCAAGAAATTGTTGCGCCACACTGTGCAAATTAGCCGAAGCAAGGGGTTATATTAATATTTCACTCACCTTTTCTAGTTGCGCCCCCTGCACAACTAGGTTGATGATTTGAGGTGAGATTTAACCGCAGGCATAAATCCGTTGCTACGTGTAGAGAAGCCTTTCCTTATGGAACTTCAACGTCTCTCCCAGAGATCAGGAGCCCAGGGAAGGGCAGCTCCTCTGTGTTGACCAAATCCTGTCCCACAGCTGCTCTCAAACCACACTCCCCAAAGGGAGGAATTGAGCACGATATGAGGTAAAAAGGTATGATATAATGAGCGCTAGGGACAGAAACAGGCACTGGGCTCTTATCGAATATTACCTTTCAAATTTATTGTGAACAGAAGATGTTATAGGTCTCCTCGCCACAACATGTTTCGACACTAAAGGTGTCTTTCTCCTGTGGCGAGGAGACCTATAACATCTACTGTTCACAATAAATTTGAAAGGTAATATTCGATAAGAGCCCAGTGCCTGTTTCTGTCCCTAGCGCTCATTATATCATACCTTTTTACCTCATTTTGTTATAGCTAACAGCAGTTATTTATTAACCCGGGCGTAGCCGGGTACTACAGCTAGTTTATAATAAAGAGAAAAAATCCAGAGAAGAGATTCCAGTATTGCAGATCTATTAAAGGTGTGTAAAAACTTCCAACTTTACAGGCAATATAGTTTGAACAAATGTTCACACTATATTGCCTGTAAAGTTGGACGTTTTTATTCACCTTTAACAAATCTGCAATACTGAAATCTCTTCAATGGATTTTTTCTCTTCACCACGTTGCCTCAAGGCCATTACCAGGGTGGTATCCTTGCTGATCAGATCCAGACGAGCCAGGACATCAATACAGCATCGGTGAGCTGCAATTCCCTACTTCCTTCCCCTGTTCACTCTTCTCACTATTCGTAAGCCAACATTAGTCCGGGAGGGACAGCGTGCTTATCTCAGGGGGAAAGACTCTGCATGGGGGAAGGGAGTCTAAGACAGCGCACTGCGGGAAGCAAGGAGGTTGGAGACTTATATTTACACATCAGTGATAGTCACTACCCTGAAAACAGTATCACTAATGTGACACTTTGTTTCAGTGACGGGCAGAGTCTGTGGAGGTGATTGCAGCCTCTCCCTCTGCTCTGATGACATCCTGTGTGAGTATGCCAGCAATGCACTGGGGCACACACACGAATCGTCATCAAAGCAGGAAATAGTAAAAAAAAACAGTCGCTGTTAGATAGTGTAGGGAAGTTTTAAAGCAAGTACATTAGAAAATAGCTCTGATTATAAGATTAAAATAGATAGGAAGTTAGGAAAAAAGTGCTTGGCATCGGACTGACAGTTTATGGAGATGACAGTTGTTGCATATTATATGGACAAAATAATGTGCCTGATACTTCTTTCAATCTCTTTAATCTGGGCACACCTTTACCGCACAGTTTGGCTCCCATCAGATACAACTAGGTTGTATTAAGGTAGACTGGTTCAGCAGACCTGGCTAAACCTGTCATTTTTTTATCTACTTTTTTAAAGCCTTTGATTGGTTAAGTGGGGTGAGAATATACTGGAACTTGAGAATTGTGATTTTGGAGAAGTGGAGGACTCGTATTTGTTTTCAGTGGTGAGATCAAAAGATACTAAGTCTTGTTAACAGGTTCCTTTTGCTGCAATTTTCTCACATGCTTTTGTCACAAAAACTGCAGTGTTTTACTGTAGCAGCAAAGTGAGTGATCTTTCTGAAATCTCCTGCGCAGTCTGCTTATTTTTACCTCGTCTATTCTCTCAGCGTTTCAAATGAACGGAAATAAGACACATTACAAAACATCATCAAAAAGACATTCAGAAACGCGGTGCAAATGTGCATTTGTAAAGCAGTATATTTCCTGCCTACACTCCACTATTTACAGAAGAAATATGTGCTGCAAGTGCTGAACATCTGCACAATCATATGCAATGGAGATTCCTATGTAGAGTTTACTACAATCCCACTATACAGCAGAAATGCCAGGAGCATGGTCTAAGAGGCTTCTGTTAGTGCAGCAGTAACAGGTATAATGCATTGCAATGCTGGTGCATGGGAATGCATTATTTCAGCAACCTGAGTAAGGAAAGTTAAAGTCCCCCATAGGGACTAAGGAAACTAGTTTAAACAAAAGCTAAAATTGAACCTGACAACTTGTTCTACCCCCATGCTATCACTACCTGTCTCTGCACCTTGCTAGCTGAACCTTAACCATTCCTGTCTGATCTAAAAGTGCCTTATAAAGTTTAAGAAAAATTATTTATAACTTACAAGCAGTCTGCATCCGTAGACTGGAAAGGCGGGCTCTGGGGCTCCATTCTCCCCTCCTTGCTGGCTCATAGCACGCACCGCTGGGCATCCTCATTTTTTGAGCTGTGCCACCTTTTGAAATTCTCGCCTCCTTTTCTGCTATGATACCCCGGACCGGAACATCATATCTGGCCCGGTGTATAGTAGGGGCTTATGACGTGTATGGCTAGGAGCCAGTGAGGATGGGAGAATGGAGCCCACCTTTCCAGCTTACTGATGTAGACTGCTTGTAAGTTATAAATCTTTTTTCTCAGTCTTTTTATAGGGCACTTTTAGATCAGACAGGGATGGTTAGGGATCAGCTAGGAAGGTGCAGGGACAGGTAATGATATCATAGGGGGGTAGACCGAGCTGACAGGTTCCCTTAAAAAAATATTGTAAAAATAAATATACAAAAAAATCACAGAATATAGAAAAATTTTTTAAAAATAACTACCTCTCTGAATATAGCCATGCAAAAGCAATAGTTTTTTTTCTATAAATTAGTTTTTATTATGCAAAAGCAGCAAAACATAAAAAAAATTATATACATACGGTATCACTGTAATAGTACTGATCCAAAGGAGAAGACTCTCTTATCACTTGAACCACATGGTGAACGACAAAAAGAAAATTCTGAATTTCTGATTTTTGTTCATTCTGCCTACTAAAAATTAGATTCGAAAACAACCAAAAAATATTACATGCCCCAAAATGGTGGCAATAAAAATCAGAGCTGTGGAGTCGGAGTTGGAGTCGAAAAAGTAGAAAATGTTCTGACTCCGACTCCTAAAATCTGATATATAAAGCTGAATGTGTGTATGTATGTATACCCGGGATTGGCATCTACACCGTTGCAACTACAGCCACAAAATTTTGCACAGTCACACGTCTGGACCCCGACGGCATCATAGGCTATGTTGTGAGGCGAAATTTTAACACTGCGCATTCCAGTTCACAAAACAATTTTGCCCCTATCTACATAATGGGGAAAAAGTGAAAGGAAAAGTGTTGAAGGCAAATTGACAGCTGCCAGATGTGAACAAGGGGGACTTAAAGAATGAGAGCGATGGCGCCAAAGAGTATATACCGTACAGTTGCTAAGGTGGGGCCCTGACATAGGATACTCACCACATACGGGGATATGAACACACACACAAAATGCGCCACACGTTACCACGTGTTTGAACACATATACCACCCTCAGCACACATTTCACCACACATACACTAACCTCGCCACATAATCGCCCTAAAACACACACAAGTCTGGTATTATCCTTCAAAAATATAAATCTGATTAATAAGCAGCAAAACTACAAGAGAAACAAATGTACCATATCTAATATATAAAGCTGAATGTGTGTATGTGTAGGTCCGGGATTGGCATCTACACTGTCGCAACTACAGCCACAAAATTTTGCACAGTCACACGTCTGGATCTCGAGAGAGTCATAGGCTATGTTGTGAGGCGAAATTTTAACCCTGCGCGTTCCATTCACCAAACAATTTTGGCCCTATCTACATAATGGAGAGAAAGTGACAGTTACCAGTTGACAGTTGTGAATGAGAAAAGCTTAATGACAGCGCCAAAGACTAACAGCATATACCAGCATATAGTAACTAAGGTGGGTCCCCAACATGTGATATTCACCACGCACGGGGACATGTGACACACCACACACACGCAAAGAGTAACAGCAAGTGTATAGTCGCTAAGGTGCAGCCCCAACATTGGATACTCGCCACGCACCTGAACACACACACCACAAACAGACACACACAACACAGAGACACACACACCACACCGACCCCACCACAGGGACACACACACATACACACCCTATAGGGACACATGCACTCACCCCACAGGCACACACACATACCACAAGGGGACACACACAGGGACACACACACATACACCCCCACAGGGACACACACACACACCCCACAGGAACACACAGACCCCACAGGGATGGACACACACCACAGGGACACCCCTCCCTCCCACAAGGACACACACCACAGGGACACTCCTCCTCCCCACAAGAAGACACACCACAGGGACACACATGAACACCCCAGGGACACACACACCACACAGACAGACATAGATGTGCACAAATCGCCTCACACAGCTCGCCTCATACGTATGCTATCTTTAATTTCTAAAAATAAACATCTGATTAAAAACAGCCAATGTGCAACACATGTGCCATATAGGGAATTAAGGCAGATGTCAGTCACATGAGCTGTCTATTATGTGTATGTGTGAGGTAATATATACTGCCCGGCTGGGGGGAGGGTCTACTGTTGGCTGGAGATTTATCAGGCTGCCTATAGCAACCAATCACAGCTCAGCTTCTATTTTCCTACAGGTCATTAATATGGCATATTCAAATTCTATTTTGTTATAGCTAACATCAGTTATTTATTAACCCGGGCGTAGCCAGGTAGTACAGCTAGTATATAATAAATTGGGTCTAGTAGTTCAATGCAGAATGTGCTAAATATTATAATTATGAATTATTATTATGTTCTATCTAAATATCTTGATTATTATGTCATTATAATGATTAAAGCCTAATGTTACCATTGACCTACAATAATTTTATCACTTAAAAATAAGCCATGAATGATGGAGTTGGAGTCAAAGGAGTCGGAGTCGGAGCCTGGGAAATTCAGGAGTCTGAGTTGGAGTTGGAGTCGGTGGTTTGATTTACTGACTCCACAGCCCTGATAAAAATATCAACTTGCCCTGCAAAAACATGCCTTCACATGGCTCTTACAGCAGAAATACAGAAAATAAGAGCTCTAAAATATGGGAATGCAAAACCTTTTTTTGTAAAAAACAAAAAACAAAAACAAAAAAAAACAACAACTTTGATATTAGCCAAACATTACCAATAACTAAAACATTAAATACAACTACGGTATTTAAATCTGGAATCACTGTAATCGCACCATCCCGTAGAATGAAGCCATCTAGTCACTTAAACTGCATGTGGAGCGATGCACAAAAGATATGAAATCAATACTTGACCTGCTGTTGATTTGTTTATTATGCCTCCCAAAGATCATAGTGGGGTTTCCAATTCCGGCCCTGGTCCAGGTGGACGCACTGTGAAGCAGCTCCCGTGGCCCCCGACATAAAATAACTCCCTCACTGACACCCGCAGCTCACCAGGAAACATGGAGAGGTGCCTGTGAAGGAGCCACGAGAGCTGTGGCGGCCAGAGGATCCAGCAGAACAGTGGGGAAACATCAGAGGAGGAGAGAATAATGGCGCCGGCAGAGGGGAAACCCTGCCCATCCACACACAGCGCCTGAGATAGTGTTAAACTTCAGGTGGCAGCACACAATAGCGGGGAGGCAGCTGCAGAACGTGGGACACAGATCCATAACATGGGATCTGCCCCAAGGGACTCCTGCCCCAGTGAAATGGAGAAAGTGGGGGATAGGAGGAGACTGGGCACCGAAGCCAGGCAGGGTCTGATCCGCACAGGGTCCTCAGCAGGCAGTCCACAAAGAGATCACCTCGCTCACTCTCCTACACACAAGAACACACCAGCAGGCTAGAGAAGAGAGCTTCATGCAGAGAGGGAAGCCGTGAGGAAAGAATCAGTGTAAGAGCTGCAGGCAATAAAACCCCTCTAGAGAGACAAGATCCAGAATTTATATTCTATATTTATATTGACTACAGCCGCTTGACCAGCGAAGTATCCACCTACATCCTGAGTGATATTAAGGCCATTATTACTGACACCATTAAAAACTCTCTCTTCAAATTAGAAGACAGGCTTGATACACACAAGGCATGCATTAAAGAGGCAGAACAGAGGATTTTGGACATGGAGGATGTATTTTCTTTTTTACAAAGTCACCTTGATGCAGTAACTAAGTAGAGTTTTTCAAGATGAAAATGGATGACCTAGAGAATCGCTTGAGACGAAATAATCTACACCTGGTGGGCCTTCCTGAAACAATACCTACGAGCCACTTGGATGAAATTTGTGAATCAGAGCTCCCCCAAGCTCTGGGCCTGAGACATAAGTGCAGGGCGGCGAGAGCACACAGAGTAGGCCCTATGAGGGACACAAACGAAAAGGTCTTCGTACCTGTCACAGTGACAGAAATTTCACCGCCGACAACACAACCCAGACAGGTCATTGTAAACTATAAACATAAATATGCACTTCTGTGGACGTTCAAAGGCAGACGACAGCCATTAACACTCAGGGGTCACAGAATACTGGTCTTTAATGACTGTTCGGCTGAAGTCACTAGGAAAAGAAAGGCGTTCAGTAAAATCTGCACAGTGTTATACCAGAAGAAAGTAAAATTTTAACTGCTATACCCGGCAACCCTTAAAGTGCGGAATCAGGATGGGTCATCCACTTTTTACAAAGATCATCAAGAGGCTGAACGTTGCCTGGGGACAAACAGGTCAAAAGAAACAAAAAGAGCGGTCGAAACCCGAGCCAAAAGCCCTACAATGAGGGATGGAACGACACCTGGCCCTAGAGCACGGAGTTCAATGGAATCGAGATGGCATTCACCGAGAGAGTCCGGCAGATCAGATCAGCCCATGAGATAAAGGAGCCCCAAGCAACAACGTGACCCTAAGCCAAGACGAGAGTCTCAAGGGAGCCGAGGCAAAAGGGACCATTACAAGTGAAAGTAAAATGTGGGATCTTGGACAATCAGCACTTGGAAAAGAGGATTGCAGCTGACTTTGTAGCAGACTTTGATGCGACAAGAGATGACTCCAACCGATGCAAGTGCCTTTCCGTATTGAAATGAATTTGTATTTAAATTTTGGCGAGGGGGCTCTTTTGGACTGGTCCTTCAGAAGGACACTACAAGGTCCCTCATAGACAGTGCATGTTGTGTTTTTTTTTTTTCCTCTTCTCCCCCAGAGGAACTCTGGTGGTGGAGGAGATCAGTGGGTTCTGGTTACACATATCTCGACGTATGTAATGGGCTGGAGGATGGGGATGCATGTTGTATATTGTTATTTGTGTTCAGGTTGGGGTGGGGGGGAAGATGGGACAATACTTCTTTAGCTACCTACTCTGATTGGCTTAAGCGGGAGGGGGCACTCTTGGTCACTACAAATGAAGTCCGCTTCCCTTGGGATAATGGTTAAAATTGTTTTTTGGAATGCCAGGGGAAAGAGGAACCTGGAAAGAGGTCAATGGTATTGCATCAGCTAAAGAGAATTAGGGGCTGATGTGGCTCTAATACAAGAATCCCATCTCACAAGGGCAGATTTTTTTTTAGGATGTGCAAGACGTGGGTGCAGTCTATGGCTCACTGGGCCAGGGTAGAAAAGCTGGTACACTAATCCTAATTAATAAACACCTGGTACATAATCTAAAATTACAGGAGGATGATGATGCAGGCAAGTGGAACCATCTAGTGCTCGAGGACTCATTTGGGACGTTTAGTATTCACAACATTTATGCCCCAAATGTAGACCAGGAAATTCTCTATCAAGAGTTGGAGGGCAAGATCCTGAATGATAAAGAATCTCATGTCATAGTGGGAGGAGACTTTAATAGGGTCCCAAATCAACATGAAGACAAAAAGTGGAACTCAGGGGGACATAATGGCCTGCAACTCCAGATGACACAATCTACAACGCTTTGGAACAAAGCAGGGCTGATTGATGTCTGGAGGATAAAATCACCCACAAAGTAGGGAATTCACGCACTATTCACACCAATATGATAGCTGTTCAGATTAGTTCAGATATGGGTAAATGATCCCTTGCTTGTATGAACGTGTGAAAGTGCGATTGAGAAGTTGGGTCATCTCGGACCACAGCCTGGTGAGTGTGACAATTCACAATAGTGTGCCGAAAGGGAATGATATTCTGTGGAGATTCCCGACATTTCTCTTGAGGGAGGAGAATTTTCACAGAATACTGGTAAAATGGTGGACTGAATTTGGAATCACCAATGGAGAATATAGGCACACCCATATGCTCTATTGGCAGATGGCAAAATCGGTCTTGAGGGGGCGACTGATAGGCTACACACTGGAGTGGATGGAGTGGGGGAAAGAAGGGGGGATTTGTAAACCATGATCAGTTTTAAGTGTCACTGTTTGATGTGTTCTACCTTGGCACAAATTCAGCGCGACCTGTTTGTAAGAGTTGAAAAATTTAATTAAGGATGATTTAAAATTTAAAAAAAATCATAGTAAGGCACAGTGCACATCTATCCTTTGGTCTATGCTGAGCGCTTAGTCGGATTTCCATGTAATTCTCTGACATATGTAATTCAGACAGAACCACAGATGGAAGATTCCCTATAATATGGTAGATGGAGATACTGTGGACGTAGTAATGAGCGAGTAGCAAAATATTCACACTCGTTATACTTGTAACGAGTAGTTTTTGATACTCGCATATTCGTCCCAATAGTGAGTTTAATGTTAGTCAATTAGTGATTCGCTCCACCCACTTCTAGCTATAAAACGAGTTTTTCCAGTACAGGGCGGGAGGGTGAGATTTTTTTGCATTTTCACTGCATACAACACCTTTCTGTGCCCCCCCTTAGAGACTCTTAACATTCACTCTGCTCTCAGTGAGGTGCCAGCTCCCATTCTTTACTTAAGGGAGCCATCAATTTGTGTCAGATCGATAACGATTGACACATCACTCACGAGCACCTGTGATACTCGCCGAGTAATGAGTATCGCGTATACAGGTCAAGCCATGCGAATAGTAAAAATTACACTCGCTCATCACTATGTATACACTGTTTTGCCCATGTACAACACAAGCGATCAAACTGTGCAGGCTTCAAGTCCCCTAAGTACAGTGTTGGCCAAAAGTATTGACACCCCTGCAATTCTGTCAGAAAATACTCAGTTTCTTCCTGAAAATGATTGCAATCACAAATTCTTTGGTATTATTATCTTCATTTAATTTGTCTTCAATGAAAAAACACAAAAGAGAATGAAGCAAAAAGCAAAACATTGATCATTATACACAAAACTCCAAAAATGGGCCAGACAAAAGTATTGGCATCCTCAGCCTAATACTTGGTTGCACAACCTTTAGCTAACATAACTGCGATCAACCGCTTCCAGTAACCATCAATGAGTTTCTTACAATGCTCTGCTGGAATTTTAGACCATTCTTCTTTGGCAAACTGCTCCAGGTCCCTGACCCAGGGTGCCTTCTACAAACTGCCATTTTTAGATCTTTCCACAGGTGTTCTACGGGATTCAGGTCTGGACTCATTGATGGCCACCTTAGAAGTCTCTAGTGCTTTCTCTCAAACCATTTTCTAGTGCTTTTTGAAGTGTGTTTTCGGTCATTGTCCTGCTGGAAGACCCATGACCTCTGAGGGAGACCCAGCTTTCTCACACTGGGCCCTACATTATGCTGCAAAATTTGTTTGTAGTCTTCAGACTTCATAAAGCCATGCACACGGTCAAGCAGTCCAGTGCCGGAGGCAGCAAAGCAACCCCAAAACATCAGGGAACCTGCGCCATGTTTGACTGTAGGGACTGTGTTCTTTTCTTTGAATGCCTCTTTTTTTCTCCTGTAAACTCTATGTTGATGCCTTTTGCCCAAAAAGAGAGAACATTCTTCCAAAATGTTTTAGGCTTTCTCAGGTAAGTTTTGGCAAACTCCAGCCTGGCTTTTTTATGTCTCGGGGTAAGAAGTGGGGTCTTCCTGGGTATCCTACCATACAGTCCCTTTTCATTCAGACGCCGACGGATAGTACAGGTTGACACTGTGGCACCCTCGGACTGCAGGGCAGCTTGAACTTGTTTGGATGTTAGTCAAGGTTCTTTATCCACCATCCGCACAATCTTGCGTTGAAATCTCTTGTCAATTTTTCTTTTCCGTCCACATCTAGGGAGATTAGCCACAGTGCCATGGGCTTTAAACTTCTTGATGACACTGCACACGGTAGACACAGGAACATTCAGGTCTTTGGAGATGGACTTGTAGCCTTGAGATTGCTCATGCTTCCTCACAATTTGGTTTCTCAAGTCCTCAGACAGTTCTTTGGTCTTCTTTCTTTTCTCCATGCTCAATGTGGTACACACAAGGACACAGAACAGAGGTTGAGTCAACTTTAATCCATGTCAACTGGCTGCAAGTGTGATTTAGTTATTGCCAACACCTCTTGGGTGCCACAGGTAAG
This sequence comes from Allobates femoralis, assembly GCA_033576535.1. NCBI lineage: Eukaryota > Metazoa > Chordata > Amphibia > Anura > Aromobatidae > Allobates > Allobates femoralis. The sequence continues at coordinate 195,747,085 of JARQOC010000005.1, read as the reverse complement.
TTACAGGTGCTGTTAATTACACAAATTAGAGAAGCATCACATGATTTTTCTAAGGGTGCCAATACTTTTGTCCACCCCCTTTTTTTATGTTTGGTGTGGTATTAGATCCAATTTGGCTTTAGGACAATTCTTTTTGTGTTTTTTTTCATTGAAGACAAATTAAATGAAGATAATAATACCAAAGAATTTGTGATTGCAATCATTTTCAGGAAGAAACTGAGTATTATCTGACAGAATTGCAGGGGTGTCAATACTTTTGGCCAACACTGTAGACTAGTAAAATGAATAAAAAGTGAAAAAAAGTTTTTAAAAATATGAAAAATAAATAAACATAAGATCAAATTAAAAATAAAATATGAAAAAAATACAAATATTTGGTATCACCGTGTTCAGAAATGCCCAATCTATCAAAATATAAAATCTATTAAATAATCTGGTCAGAACACTGCAAAAAAAAAAGTAAAAACAACCAAAATTTTTGGGTCACCGCAAAATTGCAATAAAATGTAATAACAGGTGATCAAAACAGCGCATCTACCCAAAAATGGTGAGAAAAAACACAATTTTTTTTTTATATAACAAACTGATTAAGTTTTTTTCACCACTTTATTAAAAGGTTTGGTGTCTACGAAGTCGTACCGACCAATGGAATCATAATGACAGGTCAGTTTTACCATATAGCGAACATGGTGAATAGAAACCCCCCCAAAAGAATTGCAAAATTGCACTTTTTGTTTTGTAATTTTGTAATTTCACCGAATCTGTAATTTTGTAATATTTTCCAGTACACTAGAAGGTAAAATGAATGGTGTCAATCAACAGTACAACTTGTTGTGCAAAAAACAAGCTCTCATATGTCTATATTGACGGAAAAATTAAATAGTTATGACTCTTGGAAGAAGGGGAGGAAAAAATGAGAAAGAAAAAGAAAAATTGCCGGGGTGAAAGGCAGTGGCGGACCTGGAGCCGTGTGGACCCTGCTGCAGCTGGTTCAGTCCCAGCTGAGGAGCGGGGGTGGGAGGGGGCTGCTAGTGAGCAGCGGGTGTGGTGTGCCAAGCTGCAGTCCCAGGTGAGGAGGGGGGGGGAATTTTTTGCCATGCTGCAGTCCCAGGTGGGGAGCAGGGGTGGTGGTGCTGGTGAGTATGGGCTGCCACCCGTGTCTCCAGCATGACCAGGGAGTAGAGAGGAGAGGAGAGGCGGGATCAGCCGCTGGAAACAGGGAGCTTCCCGCGGCTGCACCTCTCCTCTGACACAATATCGCGGTCTCTGAGCCCCCCTGCAGGGAGGTGGAGGGGCCCCCCTACAGGTGCCTGAGGGACCCCCTAGCCGGTCGGGGCCCTGAACCGTGGTAGGTCCGCCCCTGGTGAAAGGGAACTTGTTTTGTGGAAAAAAGCTATTGCAGATATTATTATTATTATTATTATTTATTTATTTATATAGCGCCATTAGATTCCATGGCACTTTACATGATAAGAGTGTAGACTAGGACAAGTTCAATATATATGGGTAGTCCAGACAAACAGGAACAGGATATAGGGTTAAATCTGCAGGTTAACTACATTCTGAACCACCTGGTGCCTGCACATTAAACTCTGCTGCCAGGAGGAAATGAACTTTAATCCTGACAGGTTTCAGTCATGGAGGCGGCACTGACAAGTGTAACAGTCACCACTCTGTGTATGGAGGGCAGTGGCTGTAACCATGCTCCTTGCACTGGATGAGTAATGCTGCTCTAATGCTGAATGGCTTGGAACGCGATTTCAACCGCCGCTCTCCATACACCGAGCAGTGACTGAACCTCTGCCGTTGCCACCCCCATGACTGAAATCTAAGGATTAAAGTTAATTTCCTCCTAGCAGCAGGGTTTAAAGGGATCCTGTCACCCCCAAAACACCTATAAACCTATTAAAACCTGTCCCTAGAGCATATTAACACTTTCCCTACACTCCTTTTACCTCCTAAATGCACATAATGAAAGTGTATAAAAACGTTTTTACAGTACCTCATTACTCATGATAATGAGTGACTATGCTATTCATAGTCACTCATCCAGACTGCCCCTCTTCATACTATCACGCCTCAATAGGCGTGATCTTCATCATGGATTCAAACTGCAGCCTCTCTGCGCGCCTCCCCGCTGTGTCCTGTGTCTGCCCGGCTTCAGCGTGGGGCTGTATGACGCGACCCGCGTCATTTCCGGAGCCGGGTGACGTCGTACAGCCGCGCCGCTGTGTCAGCTTCAAAATGCGCATGCGCAGTGCGGGAATTGAAGCTAACAGCGGCGCGGCTGTAAATACGTCACCCGGCGCCGGAAATGACGCGTGTCGCGTCATACAGCCCCACGCTGAAGCCGGGCAGACACAGGACACAGCGGGGAGGCGCGCAGAGAGGCTGCAGTTTGAATCCATGATGAAGATCACGCCTATTGAGGCGTGATAGTATGAAGAGGGGCAGTCTGGATGAGTGACTATGAATAGCATAGTCACTCATTATCATGAGTAATGAGGTACTGTAAAAACGTTTTTATACACTTTCATTATGTGCATTTAGGAGGTAAAAGGAGTGTAGGGAAAGTGTTAATATGCTCTAGGGACAGGTTTTAATAGGTTTATAGGTGTTTTGGGGGTGACAGGATCCCTTTAATGTGTACAGCAGCAGGGAAGTAGTACGCCACAATCACATAAGGCCTGTGTGCTCTGCTTGCTCCAATCTCTACACAGTACAGGCATAAAATAGTATTCATAGGCTGGCCTGTGTATGGGTCATTCCATGTCAAGTGAACCAATGATTATTACCTCTATATTTTTAATTCTTTTGAGATTTTGTTATTTGATAATAGCATGTCAGACAATGCAAAATGTGAAGAGAAAATTTTTTTAAAAAATTTATTTTTTTTTTAAATGATTTTCAAAGTTCGGAAAAAGTGTGAATTTCGCTGTTGCCTGCCTTTACGTTTCTCCTCATAACTAAGGCTAGGAATAAGATAGAGAGACAAAATAAACACCATTCTACTCAGAACTATACAAGCTTTCACCAGATATGTCACAAGAGGATCTTTGTTAATATTTTACCCATGTGATCGCAAGCGCAAAACTAAAACGTATTTCCGAAAAATCGGCGCGCTTTAAATATTTCAAAAACTGCCCATGTGTCTGCTTTGCTCTTAGCCACATCTGTACCAAATTTCAAGTTGGGATCGCAATGGGATCATATTTTAACATATTTTACTATTAATAGCGTCAATGGGTCATTCCATATCAAGTGATCTAAATATGAATATTTTTTTTTACCTGACGTCTTTAGATTTTTTTTTTTTTTTCCTTTATGAAGTACTACTTTAGTTAATTACAAATTAAAAGTTTGGAATTTTTTTCTTCATCAGTTAATTTTTTACAGATTTTTAAAGTTTAAAAAAAGGGTGAATTTTGGCCTGGTACGACTTTAAATTTTTTTATCTCGGGCTAGAAATAAGATAGAGAAACAAAATAAACACCATTCTACTCAGAACTGTCCAGGCTTTCACCAGATATGTCACAAGAGTATATTTGTTAATTTTAATTTTTTACCTATGCGAATGCAAACGCAACATTTTGAAACGCATTTCCGAAAAAAACATTTTAATAAAAATTTTCCAAAACTGCCCATGTGTCTTTTATGCTCTTAGCCACATCTGTACCAAATTTCAAGTTGGGATCGTGATGGGATCATATTTTAAAATATTTAACTATGGTTAATCTCATTTTTATTAAATTTTGAAAAAATATATGAAAGACATACATTCAATCTTTTAACAAAATCTTGAGACATATAAAATATACAAAAAGAGAATTCACAAAGTTATTAGTAACTTTAAGATAAGCTGCAAATTTACTTTTGTGCTTACCTCTGGTGCAATATATACTACAATCTAAATATAATTCCAAACACTCAAGTATACAACCTTTCTCAGGGTTTTGAGATGTTCTGATGTCAAGGGGACAAGCAGCCCCAGCAGAATGATTTTTATCACTTGGCCCTTTCTAACAGGTTGACCACGTAAGTGGGTCATTACCCGTTGAGGCCTAGTTGGAATAGTCTAGCGACTGGTGTACCGGAAAGGAAGGCCGAAATATTAATGATCTACTCACAGCTCAGAGTTTTCGATACCTGTCTAATGTTCACTAGAATTCTGAAGGTATAGGCGTAGAAAGGAAATACCTAGACTGAATGTATCAGATGGGAAGAAAAGAGAGATAGAAAAGAAGAGAGAGAGAGAAGAGAAACAAAAACCATTAGAAAAAGTTATACTGGGAAAGAAAAGCCACGTAAGAAAAAAAGAAAAAAAGGAGGGGGGGGACGGGTGAGGTATGGGAAGGAGAAAGGGTACTCATCCCACTGGCTCCCCATCAGCCAGAGGTCGAGCCATATTATCTGTGCTGGAAAAGATACTCCTAAATTCTGCAGAGTCGTGAAAAAGAATCCATTCAACCCAAATCCCTAAAAATTTGTTCCGAGATCCCGACGCATCAGCTGCGAGCTCCTCCATTCGATATGTGTCCATCAATTCTTTGAACCAATCAAGTAGAGATGGAGCCCGGCTTGATTTCCAGAACCTCGGGATCACAGCACGAGCAGCCGAGATGCAAAAGCGGAGAATATCCCTCTTCTGTAGCCCAATAGGACCTGGAAAAATGGATAACATTGCCGATTCTGGGCAGCATTCGGCTTGTTTACCTGTTATCCGGGCGTATGCATTGAAAACCTCAGACCAGAACCGCCGGATTTCCCCACAACTCCACCAAATGTGTATCATTGTACCCTTCTCTTCCCCACAGCGCCAGCAGGTATCAGGGGTTCCAGGGAACATGTTCCGGAGTGTCGTCGGGCACAAGTACCATCTAGTGAGCAGATTATAGCTTCTTTCTTGTGCAGAACAAGCGCTAGCTAGTGAGTGAGTAAATATAAAGCATTTCTGCCAATTAGCTTCTGAAATGCTACACCCCAATTCCCTCTCCCAAGCACGTTGGAAGTAAAGGGTGCCCTGCTCTCTCATGGACCCTAAGGCCTGGTATAGAAATGATATTTTGCGCCTCGGTGGAGCCTCCAGTTGGAATAACCTCTCCAATACGTTGGGCGTCAATCTTACCCTGCAAGAGTGGTCAGCTGAATATAATTATGCTCTGTATTGGAGAAATTCGAATCACTTAAGAGGTCTCGTAGGTTCTTTGAGTTGTAGCTCTGCCATCGGGGGCAAACCACCACTGGACAGAGTCTGTCCTACTCGGGTGTCATCCACAATCCGCCAACATAAAAATCTCTGCCTGTCAAATCTGGGTGGGAAAGATGGGTTGGAAAAAAGGGGAGTCAAAGGGCTAAGTCTGTCGTTTAAGCGGAGGGTTTTCGTCACTAGGTGCCATACCTTCAAGGTGTTTCTGGTCATGTCTGTCAAAGGTACTAGGTCTGTGGAGTCTTTAGGGGAAATCCAAAGCAGGTGTTTCAGCGGAATCCCCAAACCCTCTTGCTCCACCCCTACCCATTTCTTGGAGGACGCATGATAATGCCAATCTAGAGCTCTAACAAGAGAGGAAGCCTCAAAGTACGCTCGTATGTTGGGTAGTCCAACCCCTCCTCTGGTCTCGGGCAAGGATAGGATATTCATTCGCAATCTGGACCTGTTGCCCCCCCAGACAAATCTAAGGATCATAGATTGCATTTTGGAGAGGAAACCTCTATCCAATAGAACAGGAACTGTCTGAAAAGTATATAAGAGTCGGGGCAAGACATCCATCTTGACTGCGTTTATTCTCCCGAACCAGGATAGCTTTAACTGTCTATAGGAGGTAAATGCCGATTCCGCGTTAGTCAAAAGGGGTTGATAATTTAAATTGAATATTTGTTTAAGATCTTTTGGTATAAGGACTCCCAAGTACTTAATGGCTTCTACTTTCCATTTAAATGGGAACTGTTTAGATAGATGAGAAACCAATTCTCCAGGCAAAGAAATATTGAGTGCCTCGGTTTTGGAGCAATTCACTTTAAAGTTGCTCAATTGTCCGAACCGTTCAAACTCCATTAAGACCGAAGGGATGGAAACCAGGGGCTGGGAGATGTAAAGTAGCAGGTCATCTGCAAATAAGGCTAATTTGTGATGACTCTGTCCCAGCTTGACCCCATGGACGCATTCATTGGACCTAAGTGCAAAATATTTAACTATTATAGTGTCAATTCAAAAGTCACCAAGAACACAATCAGTCATTTTTTCACAATTGCCCGTCAATAGTTTGAATTTGATATAAAGAAACATAGTCTTGTAACATCTCAAATGAAAGCTGTTACCGTTCTGAGTAAAATGACGCCTCTCCCACTTCATTATCTTATTTCTAGCCTGAGATAAAAAAATGTAAAGTCATACCAGGCCAAAATTCACCCTTTTTTTAAACTTTAAAAATCTGTAAAAAATTAACTGATGAAGAAAAAAATTCCAAACTTTTAATTTGTAATTAACTAAAGTAGTACTTCATAAAGGAAAAAGAAAAAAAAATCTAAAGACGTCAGGTAAAAAAAAATATTCATATTTAGATCACTTGATATGGAATGACCCATTGACGCTCTTACTAGTAAAATATGTTAAAATATGATCCCATTGCGATCCCAACTTGAAATTTGGTACAGATGTGGCTAAGAGCATAGTAGACACATGGGCAGTTTTTGAAATATTTAAAGCGCGCCGATTTTTCGGAAATGCGTTTTAAAGTTTTGCGCTTGCGATCACATGGGTAAAATATTAACAAATATCCTCTTGTGACATATCTGATGAAAGCCTGGACAGTTCTGAGTAGATTGGTGTTTATTTTGTTTCTCTATCTTATTTCTAGCCCGAGATATGATAGAAAATGTAAAGCCATACCAGGCCAAAATTCGCACTTTTTTAAAACTTTAAAAATCTGTAAAAAATTAACAGATAAAGAAAAAAATTCAAAACTTTTTTTTTGTAATTAGATAAAGTTGTTCTTCAGATAGAAATTTTTTTTTAAAAATCTGAGGACGTCAGGGAAAAAAAATATTCATTTTTGGATCACTTGACATGGAATGACCCGTATGTCATAGTGCCTCTGATAACCCCCCTGATTAGCTGAGCTGCACTATGCAAATGGTTTGCTGAAAGGCATTTTGCCAGTCCTCCTAAATCTCAGATTGTTCGAATTTGTGTGGAATTGCAGATTCATGAAATTCAATTGAATTGAATTTTAGCCCCATGCATCGATACGCTCACCTCTACTTTTATATATTACCATATATTTTGCCATGTTCTGATTCATGAATGACCTCAAAATATCTCGTTTTTTTTTTTTGTTTATTTTTGCCAACTGATGAAGGTATAATAAATATCTTTGCCACTGTATTCTCACATATGGGGCTCGATTGTCTCTGAAAGCATTCTTTTTATGTCACAGCTAGTTTTACAATCAAGAAAGCTTTAGCAAAATGAGCAGATGTATAAAACATCTGTAAATAGCTGAATGCACAGTGTGCTTTTGCAGCCTTAGGTCAGCCTTTTGCACTCTCTATGAATCGGCTCTGCTAAATAAAAATACACAGCGAGAACATCTGTTCCACTTCTGCGATCTAGCAGAGTTTTATGGTACTTTTTTTGTGATGTCATCATGTTGCTTACCAGCAGATTGCATTGTCTGGTAGCCCGTGGCTCTTCAATTATCTACGTATGACATGCTATACCAAGTGTTCTAATTCCTCTTACATTGGCACCTTGGTAATTTTGAATTGAGGGTGTAAATTACGATTGACTGTGTAAGATCATCAGTTGTAAACTGATGGATGGCAGCATTTGCTTATATTTCTATGGCTTGCCATGCTCTTTTTTTTAATTTAAGGCTGATTTCTATGTCATTGAAAGGGACATGTATTTCAATGACATCTCTTGCATGTCTATGGAGTTTAACAGAATACCTAGCTGTACCACTTTCTTAATAATTACAAAGCTTCACTTATTGTTCTGGGAATGACAAAATCCTTTTCTAAATTTGCCTAATGGCCTAAGGGGTGAACATGTTAAATTCTTTTTCTTTTACAAGGACATATTTACTACAAGAGGTAAAGATTGAGAAGCACATACTAAGAAAATCACGCCAATGTGAGCAGGTTAAAGCTGCTATGACTGCGTTCTATACAAACTGAAGAACACAACATACTTTTTTTTTGCTAAGATAATTTTTATATGAATATATAAAATATTTTAAACTGCATGAATTCCTTGTAGGTTATACTTATAACAATAAGGCACTTGGCACACAATTTGGCCAGTTAATGTCTGCCCACCAGAGATGGCAAAACATATGTTTTTTTGAAAGGACCCTAACCTAATATTTATCACCCCTCTCCTGGATCAATAGCCTACGTATTTAAAATATGCTGTATATACTGTATGTATTCTTTGGTTTGTTTGGGAAGGTAGTTTGCGTTCACACAGGCAATGCAATTTGCTCCAAATACACAGTTTTATTGCTTTCATAAAACTTCACGGGATTTTAAACAAAACTGCATATTCTGGACCCAGAAATATAACCACAAATAAACAGTGTATTCAACAGGCTCATCCAAACAGAATACAATTTGTTTTCCTTGAGCAAACGTTCCTCAAATAAAGGCTACAGTCATACCAGTCTCTATGTCCTCTTCAGCCTGAGCTCTGTAGCTTCAAGCACCAATACAAGCATTAGAACTTCAGGCATGGTGAGCTCGTATCTTATCCTTTGTTTCTAAATTAGGTGAACTTTTACCTAACCTCTGTCATTGGTCCCTCAACACAACAGGTCATTATACTTGGCCATTTGCTGACCACAACTATTGTTTCCTAGTTCCCGGGGAACATCATTTAACACATTTACATTTTCCAGGGTACTTCTTACCATTAAGGGTATGTGCACATGTACCAGGATTTGGTGCAGAAATTTCTGCACCATTGCTGCATCTCTTGGCAGGAAAATTTATTCGTTTTCATCATGCGTTTTTGGTGCAGATTTCTCCCACTCATTAGTATGAATATAATCTGCAAAAAAATCTTTGAAAAAAAAATCTGCATTGTGTGCTTAGGTCCTAAATCTCTAAGCTGGGCAGTCGCTAAATTGTCCAGATCAGGAATATTTCCACATCCTCCTTTCTAGCCTGTACAGTGAAATTAAATTCAGCATTTACATCACGTGACCTTGATGCCATAGCTGGCTTCTGGCGGCATACCAGACAGACTACTGCATGCTACATCTTTGGCCCACAATTTTCCAGAAAAACGTAAAGTCACGTCTGATAACAATAGTATGCAACAAGTCCTTGACCACTCCTACTTTGTAGAGCATGGAACCATAGTTTGTGTGCATGTCAACCTGGGACTTGGAATAGCTCTTGGTGCCGCCATGGATAAATGTTACCCCCACCCTAAGGGCTAGCACATACAGAAGTGTGGTACTTACCAGGGTCACCAAACTTCTTGAGTCCAGGAGTCCAGACACAATAACAACGTTCACTGTCATTTGACAAAGCTGAGGCCCCTCACCAGGGTGCAGAAAAATACTACCTATTGGATGTGCCAAATATGAATGGTGTTGGCCTACATAGCAGTCCATTGACTCAGAGTTAATGGACAAATTGCTGATATATGACTTGGGGAACGACATCTCCAACAGACAATGGTAGAAGATGTGCACTCTGACCACTCGTACATCTTTATGCAACCCTCAGACGTGGACTAGAACCCCTTCTTTGGCATATCCCAAAAGGGTTATTTCTGACTCCCTTGGTTGTGAATAACTCCCTGAGCAACCAAGTATCTTTCCAAAAGGCTCTTAATGTCATCTGCATTCTGGGGATCTCCCTTGGCAAAACAGCTCTGCACAATTTCCGTTAGTGCATGGATAAATCAGTCTACTGCCACTCTCTCCAGCACCTGTGCCAGAGAGTAGATCATCGGTTGCAGCCATTATGGGCACCAGGTGTTACAGGTTGAAAATCTGGCTCCACAGAGATTTGTCCTTTTCATAGTGCCAGAGGTGCACCCATTGTGTTTTAACTGCCAGGGTTACTCCTAAACCATACCACAATCTTTGCTTTCAGCTTGTCGTACTCCTTGGTATCCAGTAGAACAAGGTCATAATACGATGTATGTGGTTCCCCTGTAAGGTATAAAGCTAGGACTTCTGCCCAATGCTGTGGGGGTAGTTTCTCCCTGTCTGCCACCCTCTCAAAGGCAGTCAGGAAAACCGTGACATCATCCTCCTGAGTCATCTTCCATAAAGCCTCCCATACTGGTTGCCTCACATGGGAACCCTCACTTTGACTAGCAGTAGGTGCCGTCTTCCTGGCACAGACAGTTTCGGAAAAGAGAGCCATCTGCTCCATCTGTAATACAGTGGGGGAAAAAGTATTTAGTCAGCCACCAATTGTGCAAGTTCTCACACTTAAAAAGATGAGAGAGGCCTGTAACTAATATCATAGGTAGACCTCAACTATGAGAGGCAAAATGAGAAAACAAATCCTGAAAATCACATTGTCTGATTTAGAATTTTTTTTTTTCTAATTTTGGTTGAAAATAAGTACAGTGTTGGCCAAAAGTATTGACACCCCTGAGATTCTGTCAGATAATACTCAGTTTCTTCCTGAAAATGATTGTAATCACAAAATCTTTGGTATTATTATCTTCATTTAATTTGTCTTCAATGAAAAAAACACAGAAAGAATTGTCCTAAAGCCAAATTGGATATAGTTCCACACCAAACATAAAAAAGAGGGTGGACAAAAGTATTGGCACTGTTAGAAAAATCATGTGATGCTTCTCTAATTTGTGTAATTAACAGCACCTGTAACTTACCTGTGGCACCTAACATGTGTTGGCAATAACTAAATCACACTTGCAGCCTGTTCACATGGATTAAAGTTGACTCAACCTCTGTCCTGTGTCCTTGTGTGTACCACATTGAGCATGGAGAAAAAGAAAACAAAAGAACTGTCTGAGGACTTGAGAAACCAAATTGTGAGGAAGCATGAGCAATCTCAAGGCTACAAGTCCATCTCCAAAGACCTGAATGTTCCTGTGTCTAGCGTGCGCAGTGTCATCAAGAAGTTTAAAGCCCATGGCACTGTGGCTAATTGACAAGAGATTTCAACGCAAGATTGTGCGGATGGTGGATAAAGAACTTTGACTAACATCCAAACAAGTTCAAGCTGCCCTGCAGTCCGAGGGTACAACAGTGTCAACCCTTACTATCTGTCGGCGTCTGAATGAAAAGGGACTGTATGGTAGGAGACCCAGGAAAACCCCACTTCTTACCCCGAGACTTAAAAAAGCCAGGCTGGAGTTTGCCAAAACTTACCTGAGAAAGCCTAAAACGTTTTGGAAGAATGTTCTCTCTTTTTGGGCAAAGGCATCAACATAGAGTTTACACGAGAAAAAAATAGGCATTCAAAGAGAAGAACACTGTCCCTACAGTCAAACATGGCGGAGGTTCCCTGATGTTTTGGGGTTGCTTTGCTGCCTCTGGCACTGGACTGCTTGACCATGTGCATGGAATTATGAAGTCTGAAGACTACAAACAAATTTTGCAGCATAATGTATAGCCCAGTGTGAGAAAGCTGGGTCTCCCTCAGAGGTCATGGGTCTTCCAGCTGGACAATGACCCAAAACACACTTCAAAAAGCACTAGAAAATGGTTTGAGAGACAGCACTGGAGACTTCTAAGGTGGCCAGCAATGAGTCCAGACCTGAATCCCATAGAACACCTGTGGAGAGATCTAAAAATGGCAGTTTGGAGAAGGCACCCTTCAAATATGAGGGACCTGGAGCAGTTTGCCAAAGAAGAATGGTCTAAAATTCCGGCAGAGCATTGTAAGAAACTCATTGATGGTTACCGGAAGCGGTTGATCGCAGTTATTTTGGCTAAAGGTTGTGCAACCAAGTATAGGCTGAGGGTGGCAATACTATTGTCCGGCCCAATTTTGGAGTTTTGTGTGAAATTATATCAATGTTTTACTTTTTGCTTCATTCTCTATTGTGTTTTTTCATTGAAGACAAAGTAAATGAAAATAATAATACCAAAGAATATGTGATTGCAATCATTTTCAGGAAGAAACTGAGTATTATCTGACAGAATTGCAGGGGTGTCAATACTTTTGGCCAACACTGTATTTGCTCAATAACAAAAGTTCATCTCAATACTTTGTTATATATCCTTTGTCTGCAATGACGGAGGTCAAACGTTTTCTGTAAGGGCTACTTCACACACAATGATATCGCTAGCGATATTGCTGCAACGTCACAGGTTTTGTGACGTAACAGCGAACTCGCCAGCGATCTCGCTACGTCTGACATGTAGCAGCGATCAGGACCCCGCTGTGAGATATTACAAATCGTTCTGGACCATTTTTTGGTCGTTGCACTCCCGCTGGGCAGCATGCATCGTTGTGTTTGACAGGGACAACGACCAACGATCTCAATACTACGCCCGAAGGTGACAGGGTCCCAACGACTGCCGTATCGATGCTGCGTCGCTGGTGAGATCTAACTGTTTGACATCTCACCAGCGACCACGTAGTGACGCACCAGCGATCCCGGCCAGGTCGGATCGTTGTTGGGATTGCTGCTGCGTCGCTACGTGTAACGGGGTTTTAAGTCTTCACAAGGTTGGCACACACTGTTGCTGGTATGTTGGCCCATTCCTCCATGCAGATCTCTTCTAGAGCAGTGATGTTTTGGGGCTGTTGCTGGGCAACACGGAAATATATCTCTCTCTCTGTTCTCTATCTCTCTGTTCTTTCTCTCTCTGTTCTCTCTTTCTCTTTTCTCTCTCTCCATTCTCTCTCTCTCTGTTCTCTCTTTCTGTTATCTCTCTCTCTGTTATCTCTCTCTCTGTTCTCTCTCTCTCCTCTCTCTCTCTCTCTCTCCTCTCTCTCCTCTCTCTCCTCTCTCTCCTCTCTCTCCCTCTCTCTCTCTCCCTCTCCCTCTCCTCCTGACCACTGTATAATGGGTTTCATTGGCCGGTAATACATTCCTAGGAGGAATAATTCTATCAATGCATTAAGATAATCAACGTTGCATTGGCAGAATTAACTATGCGTTTTAGCATGCGTTATCACAAGCGGACGATCTGCATCGTTTACAAATGCTAATGTGAAAGTAGCCTAACTGCTTCATCAGGAGTTTGTTTCTTGTTGGATCTGCTGCTGCTACTGAACCAGTTGCTTAACAATCTCCTCCATGTTTTCAGACTGTGTTCGCAATGCATGAGCTGCCTTTATCCAGGACATTCAGTGCTTAATCTGTAATAATCATCTATGATCTTTAAGACTTTTGTCTAAATTCAAACACTAATTATAGGGATTCACACTCAAAGTTGGGCTTTAGGTAGTGTCCACACAGGTAATACAGTTTTCTTCAAACATGGGTAGCTTTATTGCTGTCATAAAGCTTTAAGAGATTCAAAACACAGAGGTATATCCACAAATATATACTTCATTCAGCAGGCAAATGTATGTCAGTGTGGGCTCAATCAAATAGATTTCAGTTTGTTTTCTTGGTGCAAACGTTCCAGAATTAAGGGGTACAGTTCTACCAGTCTCGTTTTCCCTTCAAGCTGAGCTCCAGTAGCTTCCAGAGCCAACAGAAGTATTCAAGTCTATGCAGAGCTCACACTATACCACCTGGTCACTCAGTAGTTCCCACACACTGCATTTTGCTCAATTCCTAGCTAACTCAGAGGTCCTGGTGAACCTCAACCTTCTTAAAAGCTAGCCAGGTGAAGACCTGCAGTACTGGGAATTAACTAAGCTCTGTTTGGCATTGCTACAGCACATATGGGCATTATAGAGATCAGTGCTCCTCTTGGTATTCCCAATAGTGCAAAGTTTCTAATAAACATTGGCATTTTTTGATTTGCTTCATCCATTAATTAAATAAATGCCAATTTACTTAAATGTATGTATGTAACACCAGAGGCCTCCATAAGCATAAGATAACTGCCAACTGAATAATTGTTGGATCAATTGCTGCTTCTCCCAACCATCCCATACACTAGAACATTAAACCTGGCTGTGTGTTCCCATGTTCTTTGTGAGAATAGCCTTTTAGCGTCTTCTCTCTATGGAGAACGGAAGGGGTTGTTACTGAAATTCATTGTCTGAATACCTAACTTGTTGTGGAGAGTCAGAAGGCCCATACACATTGGATGTTGTCAAATACTGGGTTCCACTAACTTAAGCCTAATGCACATGGGCTTCTTAAGTTTTACTTGTAGTGTCAGATACAAAGGTAATAAACAGGCAGTGAGAATGGCCCATGCCAAAGTCAACTGTGTACTTGGGGTCTATGGAGCTGACCCTTGATGGAATAAGCCAAGGATAGAAATCCAAGGCAGGGGTCCAGCAAAAGTCTATTCTTCCATCAAGTGTATTGAATGTTGCCAGCTTTTGTATATAATGCAATGCAAAGTCCAGAATAGTTTTAATAAATTGTTAGAAATTAATAGTACCATTTTCTCTGTTTCTGAGGCATAGAGCAGACCAGTCTGCGATTTTAACTATTACAATCTGTACAAATTTACACAAAATAAAATAATCTCGGCCTTCATTAATATTCATAGTGCGTACAGACGCTTCACCAATTGGAAGTACCTGAGAGGCTTAACTGTTACTTATTTATTGTATAATTTTTTAAAATATTGATTTCTAAATTGCAAATGCAGAATATAAAGTACCAGGATAAATCCTATTTTAATTGCATTTCAATCCTGTTTGCGACCTTTGGATGCTAGAAACATATAGCATATCTGGATCGGAATTATTTTTTTATGCGACCATTTATTTATTTGCAGAATCAAAGAATCCCAGCTGACATGGTATTTCTCAGGACTTCAGAGAAAACAGGTATGTCAATTGTCCGTTTAAAACAAAATATAACAATGAAGACTTGGCCGACAAACTCTTCACAGTTGCAGGCTTTATCAATCACCGGTATATCTGAATATTTGAATGGATGAATTAATTTATTTTGACAAAGTTGTTCCATCACCCATCCATAACATTCTTGTTTTACTGTCCTTTTTATTATTATTATTATTATTATTATTATTATTATTATTATTATTATTACTACTATTATAATGAGAATAATTGGGTTTAAAGGGAACCTGTCACCCCAAATCACCTTCCTAACCTATTAATGCCTGTCCCTGCAGCCCTACAATACTTTCTAACACATCCCTGTCTGACCTATTTTACTAATATGTGAGTACAATAAAGTAGTTTTGAAAATCACAAAATCCGTGACAGAGGGGCTTTCCTTCAGGCGTTTGTGACGGGTAGGCTGGTCCCCTGTGCCGCGCTACCCCTGCCTCGCCACTCTTTTATCACTACACACTGCATAGCGCAGGCACGATTACATTCTCGCGCCCGCAACGTCACCGCTCTGCGACACGGTCATGTGATGCCTGTGTGCGGCCGAAAGTGATGCGATCCCGGCGTCACATGACCGCGTCGCAGCGGTGACATTGCGGGCGCGAGAATGTAATCATGCCCGCGCTATGCAGTGTGTAATGACGCCCATTAGGGCATAATAGAGCGGCGAGGCAGGGTTAGCGCGGCACAGGGGACCCGCCAACCCGTCACAAGCACCTGGAGGAATGCCCCGCTGTCACGGATTTTGTGAGTTTCTAAACTACTTTATTGTACTCACATATTAGTAAAATAGGAAAGACAGGGATGTGTTAGAAAGTATTGTAAGGCTGCAGGACAGGTTTTAATAGGTTAGGAAGGTGATTTGGAGTGACAGGTTCCCTTTAATGTTAAAGTGCTAGTATGAGGGCAGAATTTTTAGAATACAAAAAGTGCCACTCCTTTTCATGGTTCTGCTGCGAAGTCCCAGTACAGTGAGTGAGATTGAGCTACATGTCATGTGCAGATGCCATTGTGCAGGGACAAGTATGGGATGATCTGTGACCACATTTGTTGGGCATGGTGGACCCTTTGTTACAGTTGCCATCAAATTATTCAACCACCAATACAAATTGGGTTTATTAACAAAATTTACACTGATCTTCAGTTTGCAGTAAACCAAGCAAGAACAATTTAAATAGCTCAACCCAACAAGTATGACAAGTTTTGTTTTTTTCTCTCCAAAATTACACTTTTAATGACTACTGGAGTCTTAAAATTATTCATTCCATTAATAACAAGTGTCTTTAGTATTAGGGAAAGCATCTTTAGCTGTTATGACCTGCTGCAAATGAGTTGCATAGCCAGACACTGGCTCTTGGCAGCATACCTGAAAAATCTGAGCACATGGGTGATTGTCTCCAGCTCACTAATATCCTTGGTTTGGTAAATTTGAGATAATTGCCTTGCACAAACAAAGTAAAGGATACAAATAGAGAATTTGCACACTGTGATGTATATTAAATGGTGAAGGTCTCTGTGCCTGAGGTCAAAGACTCACATCTCTAATGACTCAAAAGCACAGGGCTCCAATGTGCTTAAAATAATATAAATATACATAGAACTTTTAGGCTGTGTGCACACAGTGCATTTTTAGGTTCAGATTTGTTGCACATCTGCATGCATACTGTTAGGTCCCCTGGCTCCGCTCCCCAGCTCACCTCTCTCGGGTCGGCATCTTCTGCTCCTCTGCCGATCGGCATCTAGCGTCCAGGCGTACTGTGTCTCGGAGCCGTCGCCGGGTTCCCTTCCTGTCAACTGACCACCGGGCTCACACATGAGCACATTACAATGGTCGTATTCATGTGACCAATCAGCGGTGCACTAGGTGCATTCTTCCCCTGTGACTCTAGGAGCCGTCACGGTCCAACCTGACACTCCCCTTGACCAATAGCTGCTCTTCCCATGGTATATAAGGCCACCTCCACTGATGGGAAGTGCCTGATTATTAAGTCAGTTTGCTTCTGCCTTGCTGACTGTTAGTCAGCCCTTCCTTGTACTCTCCTCCGTTAGAGCAATTCTAGTTCTTCCAGCCTTGTACTCTGTTTACTGGAACTCTTGCTGTGTTATTCCCCGGTAGCGCCATTCCTGCTCTCCTAGCTTAGTAACCTGTTATCCCGGAATCCTTAGCTGTGCCATAGCATAGGCTAACCTTACGAGCCGCCCCCCTGGTACTAGCTGCTGTGGTACTTAGACCCCCTGGGCTTGCCCCTGACAATCCCTGTATAGGGGTTGGGTAAACTAGGATCAGCTCACCCAGGGAGTTCGGTACCATGGCCCAGTGGGTCCACTCTAGAGCGCCTTCCCCAGGAAGCGTGACACATATCCTTATGCCAGCAAAGTCAATAAGAATTCTGAAGTTTTGCGTTTGAAGTGTACGTGATGTTTATGTTTCACTTGCAGATTTAGTGCAGAAATAAATTTGCAGCCTGTCAATTCTTGGGGCTTTTTTGGCAGCGTATTTCCAATCCAAATGCATGGAAAACGCATGGGCAAAGTATGCCAAACACATGTCAAAATGTTTTCCTGCCATCCTAAGATGTGAATTTGGTGCAGGAACTTCTGCAATTAAATACTCAAAGTGCATACATAGCCTTAGGATTCTGTTATGTCAGTCAGTGAAACAAAAACTGGAATTTTTCATGTCTATTGGTTACTGGAACACCATACTTGTAGGGCGATGGCTCAGTGATGCTCTAGGACTATTTTGCTTCCTTTGACAATGAAAACCTTCATTGTGTGAAGGGTGAAATGTATTCAATCAAGTTTTGGGCATTTCCAGAAAACATTATGTCTTCTGTGAGAAAGTTGAAGCTTTCGACCAGAAACTTGACAATGATGCCAGGCATACTTCAAATTTCACCAATGCATCTTTCTCCTTCGCATCATTGGGGGACACAGGACCATGATGAGCTAGGAGAAAAGGATTTTACAGTGAGTACACAAAAATCCCTGTTCTCAGAAGCTGTCTGAGAGGATTTTGGAGTGGCCATCACTGTTTGATTTTAATCTCCTTCAAAATATTTTGGTGGCATTTGAAGATGGCTATTGCAGCATACAAACCCGAGAAGATTAGTGACCTTGAGGCCCATTGTCAATGAGAAATGTTCTACGTTTCCTCTGGAATGGTGCCAGAAGCCAATGATAGGTTGTGCATGACATTTGTATCAGGTCATAACATTATAAAGTTTTCTACCTTGTACAACATATGCTTTTTATAAAGGTGTTGAAGCGTGCAATAGACATTAAAAGTGGCATTTTGTGTTGAATAAGAAGAATCCACTTGTTGAACTATTGTAATTGGTCCAGTTTGTTTGGTTTATTACAAATACTATAACGTTTGCAAATTTTGCAAATAAACCTGGTTTGCATGGGAGTGAATAATTGATGTTGTAAGTGTATCTAATATCCATTGAGGCATTATCTGTCATTGTTATCTTCCTTGTGATAATAAGAAAAGGACTGTGGGAAAGTCATCTTTACAGAGCAGGAAGTGTGAAAATAATATTCCCCATACATTTAGATGGCTGATGACTAATAATCAACTCGCCTATACACAAGGACGCTCGTCACAACTGCGTTCCACCGTATATTAGAGACCGGCTTCCAGACTTTATCTCCACTAGAACTAAAAGATCAACTGTTGAAATTCGAATAGCCGGATCCTTGGAGGAGAGCCAGGTGTACACCATACACGTTTGACTTCCGGACAATCCATTTGATGTTGTGGGTTCAGTGAACTTTAGTCTATTGTATATGGATTCCTTTAGGCATGCTGGCAAGTGGGAGAATTAAAATTTGCAGTTATGCAGACCGTTTAAATGAAACTTGACATTAGCATTTCATAGAACCTTAGGATTCTTTTGTAAATGTAATGTCTATAATAAAGATGTTTTTTAATTTTCATTTTGTTCAGGTGTGGTATTTATAAATTTATATATAAAATGTACTTATTTAAAAATCCATTACCCTGAGTCATCAGGGCATTACAGCATCCCTTGTAAATCCGGGAGTCATCCTGTTGAACCTACTCATGATCTCTCAATGGGCCAATTACATCAGAGGTGACTTGGCTGAAATCCCGCAAGATCTAATGCTAGATGTGGTTAGAATGTCCCTCCTATGGGCAGTAAGTGATTGGATATGTATACTAGGACATTTTATATATGCATTTATAACACAATATCTGAACAACTTTATTTTGGACATGACAAATCACAACAGGACCCCGGGGTCAGCTTATGCAACATTCTGATGTCAGGTTCCATTTAAATCCATTTACTGATTAAATCTAAAGGATTAATTTGTGCATCATTTTTTTTTTTCAGTCCGTTTTTTTTATAATTGTTCAGTGTTTATTACTTATCTTGTGGATTGGTGATGTATATTGCCTGTGGCACAATGCTTTTTGATGCTTAAAAATGACACCTGATTCCATAGCATCCTTTACCTCAACTGTACACCCCAGGAGTAGTTATGGGCAAACCTACAGATGTTCGGGTTTGCCGGATCTGGACAGATTTTAAAGAACAGTTTGGTTTGGGATTGGACTTGACATGGACTTGAGCTGAAACCCTGAGACCCATGTAAGTCTATGAGAGCTCAAACTTTAGTGCTCTAAAATGTTGGTATTAAGGGCTAGGGGGCTACAAAAGGAAGCAAAATGGCAATTAAAGCTGTTAAATCATATTTAATGAGCAGCAGCACTGCTGTCACACTGCTTTTGGGTCTGCTCATTAAATCTTATGAATATTAACTGCTTCCCCCACCCACCCTCTGTGACGGCATCTGATTGGTTGCAGTCAGACTAGGCCCCCACCTGCTGTGCCAGCATCTGTGATTGGTTGCCCTCACAATAGTGTAAAAATAATTAAATAGCTGAAAAAAATGGTGTGGGATTCCTTGTATTTTTTTCCCCAATGCAGATAAAGCAGACCTGCAGCCTGCAGCTTTTTGCTTTTATTACTGCTGGGTAACAAAATATAGGGGACTGCACACCATTTTTTTTTTAATTATTAAAATAATTTAAAAAAATGACATGGGGTCCCCTTCAGTTTTGATACCCAGCTAAGATAAAGCACACAGCAGGGGCTGGTATTGTCAGTCTTGGATAGGTCCATGGTAATTGGGCCCTCCTAGGCTAAAAAGAGCAACCCACAGCCACTCCAGAATTGATGAATCTATTAGTTTTGTCATTCCTGGCGCTCTGCCATGTTGATCCCAATTGCTCTGATGCGTTGGCAATCGGGTAATATAAGGGGTTAATGACAGCTGTGATTTGTCATGTCTGTGATGACTGCTGCCATCAAGCCCTAGGTTGGTAAAGGCTAGGGGGTTTGTGAGATGCCAACATTACTAATCTATTACTAATCTATAAGAAATAAACACAAACACCGAAAAAATTCTTTATTCAAAATAAAAAACACAAGGCACCCTCTTTTACCCCTTGTTAACAACACCCATGCAGGTCTGAAGTAGTCCAAGCGATGTCCCTCAATTAGCCCAGATCTGCTACATTGAGAAGCTGCAGTGATGGAAAACGCGACCACTAACCGGAGCTTCTGGGCAGGGCCGGCATCAGCACCCGGCATACTGGGGAAAGTGCCGGGGCTCTCGACAGCTGGGAGGGCCCACTTGTCATCAGGGACAGGCAGCCATGACAGTGAGGGGCCCATTAAGGACAGGCAGCCCTGACAGCAAAGGGCCCATATGGGACTGGCATCCCTAACAGGGAGGGACCCATCACATGACACTCAGAGCTGTAGCTCTCCCAGTCGGCGTGACTAATTTGTGTGTGATGTGTAGGCTCCTTGGGCAGTGGAGCTTCCTCCTCTGCAGACTGCAGCAGTGATGAGTTCATCACCCTATGACCTCATCACACTGGTGCAGCCCTGCAGGAAGGAGGAAGCTCCACAGCCTCAGGAGCCTGCTGTAAGGATGGGGAAGCATCTAAGGAGGACACAGCCACATGGGAGAGGAAGGAAGGTGAGTATAATCATTTTTTTTATTTTTTTATTTTTTTATTTTTTTACTGTGCACAGGAGGCTGCTGCTGGTGTATGTGAAGACTGCTGCTGGGGTATATGGAGGGTGTGTTGGACTAAATGAAGGCTATGCTGGGGTATATGGAGGCTGTGCAGGGTGTATATGGAGGTTGTGCAGGGTGTATATGAAGGCTGTGCAGGGTGTATATGGAGGCTGTGCAGGGTGTTTATGGAGGTTGTGCTGGGCTATACAGAGGCTGCTGCTGCATGTATATGGAAGCTGTGCTGGACTATATGGAGGCTACTGCTGGGGTATATGGAGGCTGCTGCTGGGTGTATATGGAGGCTGCTGCTGGGTGTATATGGAGGCTGCTGCTGTTTGAATATGGAGGCTGCTACATGTGCTATATGGAGGCTGCTGCATGTGGTATATGGAGGCTGCTGCTTGGTGTATATGGAGGCTGCTGCTGGGTGTATATGGAGGCTGATGCTGGGGTATATGGAAGCTGTACTAGGCTATACATATATATATATATATGGAGGCTGTGCTGGGCTATATTTATTATCTGGACATTGTGCTGTGCTGTATATATACTATGGAGGCTGTGCTGGAGTATATATAATATTTGGAGGCTGCTGCTGGGCTGTATCTGTTATTTGGAGGCTCTAAATAATATATACAGCCCGGAACAGGCTCCAGGTAATATATACAGCCCAGCAGCAGTCTCTAGATTATGTATTCAGCCTGGCAGTCTTCAAATAATATATATATATATATACAGTCCAGCAGTTTCCATATAATATATACAGCCCTGTACAGCCTCTACATTATATATATAGCCCACCCACGAGCCTCTATATTATATATACACAGCCTGCAGCATCTATATTGTATTTATGAATCATGGTCTGTGTTAAAGGGGCCTACTGTGACTGTTTCACCCAGGGCCCACAAAAACCAGGAGCTGACCTTGCTTCTGGGACACACTGATTGCTGCAGGTGAGCCCTTGGCTGTGAGAAGTCTGTATTTGAGGTCCTTAACCCATCACTACACAGGAGGTTACATGCCCAAACAAACGTTAGTATAAATTGGAGCCTGGCTGCACAATTGCAGGATCATAATAGTTTCAAAATTATTGAGAAACTAGCTGTAGTACCCGGCTACGCCCGGGTTAATAAATAACTGCTGTTAGCTATTACAAAATAGAATTTGAATATGTCATATTAATGACCTGTAGAAAAATAGAAGCTGAGCTGTGATTGGTTGCTATAGGCAGCCTAATAAATCCCCAGCCAACAGTAAACCCTCCCCCTGGCCGGGCAGTATATGTTACCTCACACATACACATAATAGACAGCTCATGTGACTGACATCTGCCTTAATTCCCTATATGGCACTTGTGTTACACATTGGCTGTTTTTAATCAGATGTTTATGTTTGGAAAATAAAGATAGCACACGTATGAGGCGAGTTGTGTGAGGTGATTTGTGCACATCTGTGTCTGTCTGTGTGGTGTGTGTGTCCCTGTGGGGGGGTCTGTGTGGTGTGTCTCTGTGTGTGTGTCTCTTTGTGGTGTGTGTGTCCCTGTGGGGTGAGTGCATGTGCCCCTATAGGGTGTGTATGTGTGTGTCCCTGTGGGAGGGGTCTGTGTGGTGTGTGTCTGTGTTGTGTGTGTCTCTTTGTGGTGTGTGTGTGTGTCCCTGTGGGGTGAGTGCATGTGTCCCTATAGGGTGTGTATGTGTGTGTGTCCCTGTGGGGGGTCTGTGGTGTGTGTGTGTGTCCCTGTGGGGGGGTCTGTGTGATGTGTGTGTGTGTCTCTTTGTGGTGTGTGTGTCCCTGTGGGGTGATTGCATGTGTCCCTATAGGGTGGCTATGTGTGTGTGTCCTTGTGGGGGGGTCTGTGGTGTGTGTGTGTGTGTGTATCTGTGTTGTGTGTGTCTCTTTGTGGTGTGTGTGTGTCCCTGTGGGGTGAGTGCATGTGTCCCTATAGGGTGTGTATGTGTGTGTGTGTCCCTGTGGGGGGTGTCTGTGTGGGGTGTGTATGTCTCTGTGTTGTGTGTGTCTCTGTGTGGTGTGTGTGTGTCCCTGAGGGGTGAGTGCATGTGTCTCTATAGGGTGTGTATGTGTGTGTGTCCCTGTGGGGGGGGTCTGTGTGATGTGTGTGTGTGTCTGTTTGTGGTGTGTGTGTCCCTGTGGGGTGAGTGCATGTGTCCCTATAGGGTGGCTATGTGTGTGTCCCTGTGGGGGGGGTCTGTGTGGTGTGTGTGTCTGTGTTTTGTGTGTCTCTTTGTGGTGTGTGTCCCTGTGGGGTGAGTGCGTGTGTTGCTATAGAGCAGTGATGGCGAACCTTTCTGAGGCCGAGTGCCCAAACCGCAACCCAAAACGAAATTATTTATGGCAAAGTGCCAACACGATAATATAACCTAAATTACAGCAGTAGTAATCATAAGCGCTGCACAGGGGGGAGAGCAAGTGGTTGCCTTCTCTCTTCCCTGTGCAGTGCTTGTAGTCCTGAAACATTGATGATCAATTCAATTATTTTAACAATTAATTGATTTTAAACTTACCTTTGCAGTCTTCTCTTCTCTTCGGCAGTGGTCAGACAGCTCATGTGTACTGCACATTGAAGCTGAGCCGCTGCCACTGCCCTTTCTAGAAACAGCAGGTGGATTGATCTGAATGGAAAAAATGCAGAATATTAGACAGATAGAAGATAGATTTTATCATGGAATGCAAGCAGATTTCATGCTGAAATCCTGGTCCCTTTCCTTGCAGTAATGTGCTCCATCCTGACCCTCTCCTTGCAGTAATGTGCTCCATCCCGACCCTCTCTTTGCAGTTATGTGCTCCATCCTGATCTTCTCCTTGTAGTAATGTGCTCCATCCTGACCCTCTGTTTGCAGTTAGGTGCTCCATCCTGATCTTCTCCTTGTAGTAATGTGCTCCATCCTGATCTTCTCCTTGTTGCTATGTGCTCCATCCTGACCCTCTCCTTGTAGTTACTTGCTCCATCCTGACCCTCTCCTTCTAACTATGTTCTCCATCCTAATCCTCTCCTTCTAGCTATGTGCTCCATTCTGATCCTCTCCTTCTAGCTATGTGCTCCATTCTGATCCTCTCCTAGCTATATGATCCATCCTGACCATCTCCATGCATTTATGGCCCCATCCTGACCCTCTCCTTGCAGTTGTGCTCCATCCTGACCCTCTCCTGGCAGTAATGTTCCTATCCTGACCCCCTTCTTGTAGTAATGTCTTTATCCTTATCCCCTTGTAGTATGCCCCATCCTTGTCCCCTTCGATAATGTCCCATCCTTGTCCCTTGTGGTAATGTCCCCATCCTGCCCCTATCATGTAGTAATGCCCCATCCTGCTGTAATGCCCTATCCTGGTCCCCTTGCAGCAATATGCCCCATCCTGCAGTAATATGCCACATTCTTGTCCCCTTGCAGTAATATGCCCCATCCTGCAGTAATGCCCTAGCCTTCTCCCCTTAGAGTAATATGCCCATCCGTGTCCCCTTGAAGTAATATGCCCCATCCTGCAGTAATGTGTTTCATCCTTGTCCACTTTCCATTAATATGCCCCACCCTTATTCCTTTGCAGTAATATGCCCCATCCTGCACTAATGTGCCTCATCCTTGGCCCTATGCAGTAATATACCCCATCCTGCACCAATATGCCCCATTCTTGTCCCGTTGCAGCAATATGCCCCATCCAGCAGTAATGTGCCCCATCCTTGTCCCCATCACATAGTAATATGCCCCATATTGCCCCCTGGTAGTATTGCCCTATCCTTGACCCCATCACATAGTAATCTGCCCCATCCTTGTCCCCATCACATAGTAATATGCCCCATTCTTGTCCCCATCACATATTAATCTGCCACATCCTGCCCACATCACATAGTAATATGCCCCATCAGCCCCATTACATAATAATATGCCCCATCAGCCCCATTAAATAATATTATGCCCCATCACATAATAATATGCCCCATCAGCCCCATCACATAACATGCCCCATCAGCCCCCATCACAATAATATGCCCCATCACATAATATGCCCCATCCTGCCCCATCACATAATAATCTGCCCCATCACATAATAATATGCCCCATCCTGCCCCCATCACATAATAATATGCCCCATCCTGCCCCATCACATAATAATATGCCCCATCCTGCCCCATCACATAATAATATGCCCCATCCTGCCCCCATCACATAATAATATGCCCCATCCTGCCCCATCACATAATAATATGCCCCATCCTGCCCCCAGCACAGAGTAATATGCCCCATCCTGCCCCAGCACAGAGTAATATGCCCCATTCTGCCCCCCCTTAGTAATGCCCAGTCCTGCCCCCAGCACAGAGTAATATGCCCCATTATGATCCCCCTTACTAATGCCCCGTCCTGCCCCCAGCACAGAGTAATATGCCCATTCTGCCCCCCCTTAGTAATGCCCCGTCCTGCCCCCAGCACAGAGTAATATGCCCATTCTGCCCCCCCTTAGTAATGCCCCGTCCTGCCCCCAGCACAGAGTAATATGCCCATTCTGCCCCCCCCTTAGTAATGCCCCGTCCTGCTCCCAGCACAGAGTAATATGCCCATTCTGCCCCCCCCTTAGTAATGCCTCGTCCTGCTCCCAGCACAGAGTAATATGCCCATTCTGCCCCCCCTTAGTAATGCCCCGTCCTGCCCCCAGCACAGAGTAATATGCCCCATTCTGCCCCCCTTAGTAATGCCCCGTCCTGCCCCCAGCACAGAGTAATATGCCCATTCTGCCCCCCCTTAGTAATGCCCCGTCCTGCCCCCAGCACAGAGTAATATGCCCATTCTGCCCCCCCTCAGTAATGCCCCATCCTGCTGTAAATAGATGATGGAAAAAAAAAAAAAAAGTCACTCACCTTCCTGCTGCAGTTTCCTCTCCAGACATTTTCTGCAGTCTTCTCCTCCCGACCCGCGCTGAGAGCGGTCACGTGACGCCGGGCGCGTCACATGACCGCTGTCACATGACGCTGGCCGGGAGGGCGGGGCTAGGAAGTGTCGGAGAGAGGAGAAATGTCTCCTCTGCTCCGACACAGCTTTGAACTGCCGGCGCCTCGGCGTGCGCCGGCAGATCAAAGCGGCAGTGTAGTGGCGAGGCCGCGTGCCAGCGGAGGCGGCTTTGCGTGCCACCCCTGACACGCGTGCCATAGGTTCGCCATCACTGCTATAGAGTGTGTGTGTGTCCCCTTGGGGGTGTGTGTGTGTCTCTGTGTTGTGTGTGTCTCTTTGTGGTGTGTGTGTTTGTTCGGGTGCGTGGTGAGTATCCAATGTTGGGGCTGCACTTTAGCGACTATACACTTGCTGTTACTCTTTGTGTGCGTGTGGTGTGTATACATGTCCCCGTGTGTGGTGAATATCTCATGTTGGGGTCCCACCTTAGTGACTATATGCTGGTATGTGCTGTTAGTCTTTGGCGCTATCATTAAGCCCCTCTCA
>JARQOC010000005.1:195626122-195720542 GCA_033576535.1 Allobates femoralis | reverse complement strand
GGTTTGGACTGGGCTAGGGTCGTCTATTCCCTGTTTTCTGGTTCTCTTAGCCCCTTTCACTTCTGGGTCACCAGTGCTCGGTGCCCTCTCTGTTAGCTGTTCTGTCACGACTTGGGTTCTTGTTCCTGTCTCTCCAATTTTCTAACTCTGTTCTTCTCTTCCCCACTGCTATACACCTCACTCTCCTCCCAGCAGGATCGGTTGCCCAGGAAACAGGTATCTAATTGGTCCTCTGCTTCTAGATGTTGCATGTGGTACATGGAGCCTTGGGATTAACCTATTCACCACCGAGACGGAGAATACAGCACCTTCAGTCAGGGGTGCAGTACCCTCCTGTGACGCACTCGTTGCGGGGCGCCACACTTATAGGCACATGTGTTTTTGCATGCGTATTTGGTGCAAAAATGACTAAAGGTACCGTCACACGTGGCAATATTGCTTGCAATTTCACTGGTAATTTGCTAGTTGCAATGAAATCATGGACACATTGTTCCATTTGTACACTGCAACAAAATAGAACAATGTGTGCATGATTTCACTGCAACCAGCAAATTGCCAGTGAAATTACATGCAATATTGCCGTGTGTGATGGTATCTTTAGTCCAAAAAATTCCCTAAAACATCCAGGACCTCAGGGGACACTATTGGCACCCTTATAAAAACGAATTCGGTTTTCTAAGGACTTAAAAAAGCGCATGGGCATGTGTTACCCTGGCCTAAGATTGTGTAACAGCTTCTGCTGATACTGCTGCATGCATGCGTCCCTTTCTATGGCAGGAATTATTTCACCAAATTTTGTCTTGTACCGGGGATCTAAGAGTGTGGCAACCCAGTAGTCAGCATTACATCTAATTTGAATAATCCGAGGGTCATGTTGCAGGTAGTGCAGCAACAAGGTGCTCATGTGTCTTGCGCATCCAGGAGGATCAAGTCCTTGTTGTGTTGGTGGCGGCGAGGTGAGAATCATACTTCCTTCCTCTGCTCTCTCCCCCCAACCTCACACAACAGAAATGTCATCAAGGTCTCTCTCATCTGCTGAGTCTTCCATGCCCATTGCCAGTTCGTTCTACATTTCTTCTTGGGCTTCTGCACCTTCCTCAACAGTTTGGCTGCTACCATGCACCCTCGTTAATCCGTGTCCCCCACCCTCCCATGCCTGCCATCTTGGTGCTGCTGACCATGAGGACCTTGGTGATCTTGTTATCCCTTACGCATAGGACTCCTCCTGTACTTCCTCCACCTCCTCTTGTCCCACAATCTAACTCTGAATACTGTTTAGAGTGTGCTCCAGCATGTAGATGACCGGAATAGTCATGCTGATAATGGCATCGCCTGCGCTAAACATCTTCATCGCCATTTCCAAACTGTGCAGAAGGGTGCATAGGTCCTTGATCTGAGACCACTCCAGCAGCGTGATCTGCCCTACCTCTGGATCTTGCTGGTCCAGGCTATACGTCATAACATATTGCATTAGGGCTCGGCGGTGCTGCCACAGTCGCTGCAACATGTGCATAGTGGAATTCCATCGCATTTCAGGCCGAAAGACTTCTGGAGCGATGCAAGTCGTTGAACTGCGGGTTGCAAACGGCAGAAGTGAGCACACAGCGACCGTGCCCTCTGCAGAAGCCCATCTAGGCCGGGATAGTGTGTTAAAAATTGCTGAACAACCAGGTTCAACATGTGAGCCATACAGGGCACGTGTGTCACATTGCCCCGGCGAAGGGCTGCACCCAGGTTTTCAGCATTGTCGCACATGGTCTTCCCTGGCTGCAGGTTGAGTGGAGACAACCATTGCTGAAACTCGGTCTCCAGAACTGACCAGAACTCCTCAGCTGTGTGACTCATATTTCCCAGACATTTCAAGACACTGATGGCATTGAGCCCTGCTGCCAGCATAGTAAGGAGGTGTGGATTCCTTGTGCACAGATAGAACGCGGGTGGCATTACCAGACAGGCTTTGGGCGCAGGTAAAGGACCAAGACAAGGTTGAGGATGCAGAAGCAGTGGAGGAACTGCTACGTACCGAGGATTGACAGTTCGTGGGGACAGCAAGACTTGTACAGCAGACCATTCTCCAGCTCTCACCATGGTTACCCAGTGCCCAGTCACCGACATGTAATGCCCTTGTCCATGCTTACTGGTCCAAGTGTCTGTGGTGAAATGCACCCTGTCACACCCAGAGTTTGTCAAGGAAGCGGTGATGTTGTCTGCGACATGCTGGTGTAGCGCAGGCACGCCCTTCTTGGATAAGTAGTGGCGACTGGGCATCTGGTACTGGGGCACTGCATTGGACATAAGGTCTCTAAAATCCTCTGTGTCCACCAGGTGAAAAGGCAGCATTTCTGTAGCCAACAGCTTGCAGACGGTGAAATTCAACCGCTTAGCTTTGTCATGGCTAGGAGGAAATGGTCTTTTACTTGTCCACATCTGAGGGACAGAGGGCTGGTTGCTGTGCTGAGACGGGGTTGAGTAGGGTGTCCCCGGCAAACTGCTGGTCTGTGAGGGAGGTGCAGGTGCAGATATAATGTTGCCTTCATCCAAAGGTGGTGCTCTCGATGTCTGAGAGAGCTCAACACCAGCAGCATTTTCCACTTCAATCACACTGCCTGTTGCAGGTAAAGAGGTGGAAGGTCTGTGTCTACAAGCATGAGTGACAGCTGTCCCCACAGTCACAGAGGATGAAGAGCATGCGGATGCACTTGATGGGGCAGTAGGTGATTGGCCCGTCCCACTAGCCCGCATTGTAGCACAGTGAGCTTCCCACTGCGACTTGTGCTTCATATCCATGTGACGGTTCATGCATGAAGTACTCAAACTATTCAGTTTTTGGCCTCTACACAGAGATTGGTGGCAAATCTTACAGATCACATGAGTGGGGTGATCCTTGGCGATGTCAAAAAAGGCCCAGGCTAGGCAAGGTTTAGAGCCCATGCGACCTGCAGGGCCACCACGACTTCTGCTCAGAGGCAGAGTTGTGGCAGCGGATGCTGTTGTTGACGTGCTTCCAGTACTCCATCTGTCCAGGAAGGCACAACCTAACCTCATCATCTCTAGCATCCTCCTCCACCTCCTCTGCTGACCTCATCGACTGGCTGACTGTGAGGTGACAGTAAGTGGGATCTCCAACCTTATCATCACCCTGTGTGTTATCACACCCCTCGTCCTCAGAGACAACCTCTTCCTGCCCTGACCAAAAAGTTAAGTTGTGGGTCCAATCAGATATCTGAGTCCCATCAGCATCTTCCTCATTGTCTCCACCAAGAGGAGTTACAGTTTGGGAATGAGGGTCTACATTATGCTCAGAAGCTTCTTTGAGCCTGGATCCGATTCACAAAGCTTCTGGGCATCAGTGCAGATTATTTCCTCATCTGGACTCACTCAAGCTTTGGAGAAGACCTCTGATTCCCAGGCTATAGTGTGACTGAACAGCTCTGCAGACTTAACCATCTCTGTTACCCCATACTCAGTAGGGCTGCTGGAGACTTGGGAGCTGGGAGAAAGCAAGTGTGATTGGGGTGACACCTCAGAGGACTGGAGGGTTTGGGATGTTGAAGTTGATGTGGAGGAGAGGCCACTTGATGGAGCACTTGAGATCCATTCAAGCACCTACTGTTATTGTGCCTCATCTACAATAGGTATCGATGGTCGTGTCTGTAAGACAGGGATCATATCAGATTGTCCACGGAAATAAGTAGACATCTTACTTTGGCTGAAAGATAGTCTTTCTTCAGCAGATGTTACTGTTGCTTTACCACCTACCGCACGGACACAAACTTTTTTGCCCTTTCCACCTCCTGATCCCCTTTCCACCAGCAGCAGGCCTTTTGCCACTCATTTTGTATGTGACCAAATTGGCAATTCTGCAGTTGTTAGGAAAAAAAAATAGGATGGAAATCCAGCAGAGCTAAGTGGCCAAACTGTGGTACTAGGCCCAAACTATTACCTGGGCTAGGTGCAGTTAAAAATAAGTCTGCACTAGACAGGCGGTGTAGTGAGTTTCACAAGTGGGCTACACGCCACTGTGTAAATGACACTGCTACTAAGCACAAACTATTACCTGGGCTAAGTGCAGTTAGAAAGTAGTCTGAACTAGACAGGCGGTGTAGCTTGGTTCACAAGTGGGCTACACCACTGTCTACCAGACACTGCTACTAGCCCCCAAAAAATGCCTGGACTAGCTGCAGTAAAAAATTGGCTACTGAATAGAAAGGCAGTGTAGCTTACTTTACAGATGGGCTACACCGCTGACTACCAGACACTGCTACCAGCCCAAAAAAATTGCCTGGACTAGCTGCAATAAAAAATTGGCTATTAAAGACAGGTGGTGTAGCTTTCTACACAGCAGTGCTAAACTACCTGCCCTAAAGGATTGCCTGAGCTAGATTTGGCCAGATGCTGTGAAAAACAGTTGCACAGCACTGGCACACACCTGCCTGGCAAAAACTAATAGGAACTGCTCTAACATAGCCCTCAAAAGGGCTGGTATTATAACTAGTCCCTACTTCTAAGAAGTAGCCCTCAAAAGGGCTGATATTTACAACTAAACCCTACTCCCTACTTGTCTGAAGTAGCCCTCAGAAGGGCTGAGATTCTCACTAATCCCTACTCCCTAAACCAATCTAACTTGAGATTCGCTCACTATCTATCTAACTAACACTTTATAGCTCCCACAGCAGCAGTAGCGGTGCCTGACTGACACACAACTGCAGCACTGAGGAAATGGCGGCGATGGGGAAAATGGCTGGGTTTTATAGGGCAAGGACATGTTACAAACACAGCCAATGACACAGGCCCTTGCTTGTGTGCAAAATATGCACTTTGCTGTGTGTGTGTCATTGGCTGACAGCCTGCATCGCCCCACTGTATATGCAGTTAGGAGAAAAAGAATGGAAATGGAGATCGGCACTTTTTCTGCAGCACTGATCTAAACCCCGCCCCCCCTCGCACACTATACACTGAAACTGGATATTACCATTCATTAACAGTATTAGGGTTAGGGTTAAGCTTTTGGTGATTGAAGCGTTATTGAACATAACCCCGAACTGCCGATTTTAAGCAAATTGTTCGCATTCGTTGAATGACTCAAACTCCGCCCAAAACAGCTCGAATTTGAGATTGGCGAACATTTCGAATTGAACATCGCTCATTTTTAGTAAAGAGGAAGAGGATGGGCGAGGGGCAAAGCTTTTAAGGCCTGGGGGAGGGCCTGCAGAGTGACAAGGAGAGTGGCAGTGCCAATTACTCAGTGGGGAGGAGCAGGGGGTTGGACCAGGAGGGCTACACAGTCAGGTGCAGCAGGAAGCAGCTGCAGTTGCAGTCCCCTACTGACTGCCGAGACTAACCCACTGGTTCTCCCCGCCGTGCAATGAGCAATGAAGACACATGGGATATCTTTTTTCCAACTTTATTGAGGGTATAAATGTAACACCACTCATACGGTATGTAATTGAAACAGGGGGTTGCGTTGTTCTGGCCACAGCTCAACCGTAGGCACAAATCCGCCATATAAACCAGAGAGGAAGAGGCCTGATGCCCTCGGCCACCCACCGCATTTGGCCCTCACCAGAGCCCTCTTCCACCAGACAAGGAGTATTGAGAGCATAAGTCCGAGTCGCGACCCCCACCAAACCGCCCAGATCCCATATCATCGATATATGACCCAAAATCCCAGGAAAAGATTTTCTACTTCCCTCTTCTTTATACACTATCTATTATTCATGCTTCGTGTTTTTTTCTTGTTGTTGTGATATACCAACGTATATACCAACAACACGCAACCCAAATATGCACACCTGTATGCATAACGTGTATACCTACGTATACCCTTACCAACCTGGCCCACACCGCGTTGGTACTCTACATAAGTGTGTTACCTGCACGTACCCCATCCACGTGCCCAGAGTACCTCAGCACGGTCATAACATGCGTTGGCATTATGTGTGCATGACAATGTGCTTGTGGTACCTTCTAAATAAACGGGTCCACTGCTGTCGCTACACAGACTTGCTCATCTATGTGCTTGCTGGAAAAGGACACTGTAGGACTCCTTACCGAAATAAATGAGTTCTAATCCATCAGCAGGGAAACCGATCTTCCTAATAGCTAATGGCATGAATCAAAGTGGAAACATTGTGAGTGATGAACCGACCCCGTGACGTATGACTGGAAAAACATGGTGAACTTTGAGCTAAAACAGATCAGTGGGCTACTGCGAGCATGTCTGACGACCATTTCAGATTCGTAAGATGCAGCAAAGTAAAGGAGAAGTGGACAATAAATTTCATTCTATTTCTTTTATTTATTTATTTTTTAAAGGGGGGCGGACTGTGAGACGAGCCGCTGCAAATGGCTATGCGCTCCACAAACCTTGGATAGCCAGCACAACATATAAGATAGTGGTTTCCTGCCTTTCAAATCCAAAAGAAACTAGAGAATCCCTGTGATGGACCACCCTGTATAACCAAGGCTTACCATGAGCTCCGCGAAAGGTGGGATCGCTGCCAACCGCATCTTTGACATCGGCTGGTTCCTAGCATCCCAGAGAAGTCGAGCAATCAATATCATCCCGCCAGTCATGGGAATGCGGTCCCAGGATTACTAAGACTAAATAAAGTAAAGACTCCGCTACCCCGTTACACATATCATTATCCATAACGATTTATGGCAAAATTATAACATAATATCACCAAAATTTACAAAGGTTCCCTGAGTAATAGCGAACCTTAGCTGTTTTTTTTTGTTTGTTTTTTTTTTGACTGGGGACTTTGCCAATTAACACCGTTGCCCCATGGTGAATAGTTTGAGCCAAGTAAGCCCAGGCTTTTGAGCATCCTGGGAAAGGTTAACAATGGAAGGAGACGAATGCTGCAAGGGGAACGGGATCTTATTAACATTTGTACTTTTATTTTTTTATATATAAATATATATATTGGAAGAGTATAACCTGGCTTTGCCCAAGAACAAAATAACACCTACGCTGTAGGCAGGCATTAACTGCGCACCTGCATCTCGCTGTAACCGTCACTGCACATAAGACTGAATTATGATTAGATATAGAGATGCCTTTAAAAACTTGGTCCTGTGTGATGAAAAACAATAGGTCAATGGCCAGTACCCAAGTACCCGGCGAGGAGGTGCTGCACCCTTTGATTGTGTTAACAGACATATCAACCAAGCATTTTGATTGTAATAACAGGTGTACTATACAGACATTTGGAGACTTGTTATGCGACTCCTTTCATTATGCCAGTACAATCCAAGTTATTAATTAATTTACATCTTATATTAGATTATTTCTTTTATTAAATAAACGATCCGTTGGAGGCACGGCAGAGTGCCAAATAGGAAGTTAATCGATCGATCAGTAGCTGACAAGGTAATCAGTGCAACGGGGGACTGCACCAGCTGAGAAATCGGCATTATGCTGCAGGTGGCATGGAGCGAGCTAAGATGGAATGTCAACTACTACATGTGGGCATAAGGCATGAGTGAGGGATTAAAGTACACCGATCAATGACCAACGTGACCAATATTAATACGGATCAAGTTTTAAATTAGCTAGATAGGGACCATTCTGATATGTATGACCTTGGCGTTGGTAGAACGGCTATGTACATTTTTGTAAAGAATGCGTTAACTAAGTACCCTGTTTTTTGACAGATTTATTTTTACTTTTTAGTACTTGCTAATTATTACTACCCATTATGGCAGAGTACTTCTACATGTTTGAGATATATATATATATATATATATATATATATATATATATATTTGTGATGTACTTAATATTCTGCCGTTTCTCTGTAGTAAGTTATGGCAGCAGAGGTACTAAAGTCAAAACCTAGTGATGTCCTCAACTATAGAAACTATGGCGGTCACCCTAGCGTCATCTGTCTAACCAGCATGTATATAAGTTAGCTATTTCTCTCTCTAACCACCCATATATAACATTTTTTTTTTCATTTCTTTTTATATCCACACTTGCCCACACTTATGGACCTTTTCTTTACTGAGGTTCTGTTGTCTGGATTTCACTATCTGTTATGGTATTTGGCTGCATATAGTTCATGCATGATTGCTAACATAAAATGCCCTAGTTGTCAATGATGCCAGCAGAATGACAGTGTATTCAGCTTAGAAATCCCACAGAAATCTCACAGATTACTACACATATGCATATCTTAGCATAGCCAGGATAGACAGCTGAACTACTTGTTACAGATGTATGTCTACACG
This sequence comes from Allobates femoralis, assembly GCA_033576535.1. Classification (NCBI taxonomy): domain Eukaryota; kingdom Metazoa; phylum Chordata; class Amphibia; order Anura; family Aromobatidae; genus Allobates; species Allobates femoralis. Next base: position 195,712,307 of record JARQOC010000005.1, on the reverse strand, counting down.
CTGCTGTTTTATGAGCGTGAACTTATGATAAGAATAGGAGTTTAGTATTATCTCCTCATCACTGTTTGCAATGCATATGTGCTGCTAGCTTTATGCTCTCCACCCTACCTGCTGCTCAGTTGACATCCAGCAGCATCTTTTACACAGAGAATCTTGAAAAAATAGACTCTGTTTTATAGTATGCTGGGCACCGCGGCTGCAGCCGCTGCACGGATGTGATGCTTTTCACCTGAGGCTGCACCTGCCCCCGTGATTGGATATGATGAAGCATCACATGATGTAGAAGGGGCCCACAGGGCCGGAAGTGGCGGTGACGTGACTTCTGCTCCTGTGAATGGATGTAACGAAGTTTTACATCATGTTGATGGGGCCCACGGGACCGGAGGTGGCAGTGACGTGATTTACACTGACGCGGGCCATCCCGCTCTCGGGCCCGCGCATGCATGATTCGGGAGGCCGGAGTACTGAGACCAAGTGCTGAGGGGGTCGGGAATGGTCTTGAAGAGCTCCATTCGCGTGACACAGCTCAGGTGAGCAGTCCCCCGTACCGGGAGCGAAAACGCGAGGCACTGCGGTGGGATGGTCTGGAATCCCTCCTCTTGCCCATGCTCTGCAGGCCAGCCATGAGGGAGCTGGTGCCTACAAGGGAGGCGAGCAATTTGGCTCCCTCCCAGCTGATCTTCTCTCACCTATGTTCCCAGGAGGTCCATCGTCAATGCGGCAATGCTCACCCTGTGAGCAGTATGGTAAAGAGGAAGAGGATGGGTGAGGGGCAAAGCTTATAAGACCCAGGGGAGGGCCTGCAGAGAGATTAAGAGAAGGGCAGTGCCCATTTCTCAACAAAGAGGAGCAGAGGGGTTGGATCAGAAGGGTTCCGCAGTCAGGTGCAGCGGGCAAAAACTGTAGTGCCCTACATACTTTTGTGAGTACAGATAGCAGCGATGGCTCCTCTGGATTACACTGCTCTTGGTTCACATGTGCTGCTGTTTTGGGCTGGTAGGAGGAGTAAAGCAGAATCAGTGAGATTCTGGATCTATCTATTGCTGATAATGACGGACTGCTACAAACCACAGATTTGCAGCATTTCTCCACGATGTCAATTGTAAATCACAAGTTGATCATATATCAGGTGAACATCCTCACCTTGCACCTGAAATTTTGTGATGCTGCAAATGGCAATTTTCCATGTGGGCAATTTTCCTGTGGACATTTTTCCTGGGGGCATTATTCAGGGAACCCTTGGAGAGTGCATTAAATTTCTTATGACTCATAACACGGGGACATCACCCTGATCTACCAGCATGTCCTAATCTTCACTACTGAGTGCACAGTAATTATTTTCTGTACCAGTTTTAAAAAAAAAACATAAGTATGGCTATGCTTTTTAGTTCCTGGTGTAAAGACCACACTTCTCCCTAGATTACAATCTGTGCAACTATGCAAATTAGGTTTATCTGTTCCTGAAATAAACCCATGATGCATGAACAATTTAAATAGCTCAACACATTAATTATAACAAGCGGTTTTTCAAAACTTAACACTAAATGACACTTTTAATGACTATTGCAAGTCTCAGAATACAAAACTTTTCTTGATGAGTGTCTTTAGTACTTAATATAGCCCTCTGAATGTTGTGACCTGCTGAAAACATGATGAATAGTCAGACATCAACATCTGTCAGAGCTCCTGAATAGGGTTGAGCGGGCAGTGAAATATTCACAATCGTTACATTCGTAACGAGTGTTTTGTAATACTTGCTTAGTTGTACTGAATAGCGAGAACAATAAAGGTCAATGGGGAACACGAGTACATTTCTGCTGGACCTAACTAAGAGGTCTGGTAGGGCTGTAAAAATACAGAGATGGATGACAAAGTGCTTAAACTGCATGGGAAAAGTATGCAGACATAATATAGACTATGTCTGCATGCTGAGCTGTCTGTTCTGAGTGACAGGACCTAGGGAAAGTAAAAATCAAAACATGTGGGTCTCCGGCTATTGAAGTCCAAACAACTGAGAGCTGCAGCTTATTCTGCTGAGTTAACGGGTTCACAAGTTTTTAGCTTCTGTGTTTCTTTGTTAAAATAACAGTAATAAGTATGACTGTACAATAGATGGTCCTTGACAAGGCACACAGAAGCTATAAACGTTTGAACCCAGCAGTATAGGAATCAGATGTGCCTCAGCACAGACAGGAGATTTCCTTTGCTGTCAGGGATAAATACTCTTGACAGCTCCCCATCATCTATTGGGAGCCACACTGGCATCAAAGAGGACCCTCTCCTGAACCCATTGACATATTTTACAAGTGATTTAAGCCCCACACACAGAAACTATTAGCCCATAACCCCAGAAGTATAAGCTGCAGCTCTCAGCTGTTTGGACTCCAATAGTCAGGGACCCACATGTTTTATTCTTTACTTTCACTAAGTCCTGTCACTCAGAGCAGACAGCTGTATGACAGAACAGCATGCAGACATAGTCTGTATTATGTCTGCATACCGTTCCCATGCAGTTTGATCACTTTATGATCGATCTCTGCCTTTTTACAGCCTCCCCCAGACCTCACTGTTCAGTTTCAGCTTCTTTTTTTTCTTTGGTTATACTGCGCCTGCCAATCACAGTAATGCCATTATCAAAGATGAATATGACATTACTATGACTGGCAAGCAATCCCGGTATGTTTATTGGATGAAAATAAGTCAGGATACATGCTTTTCAGCTCGGTCGAATATCACGTAATGCAATCATCATGCACTTTTTTCTCTTAAAAGTCATTTAACCTCCTTCTCGTTCTACCTCTTTCTCCACCTGTTTCTTTCCTATTTAACCATGCATTGATCTAATTTGAACTAGGCAGTATGAATTCTGAACTTCATTTGAAAAGCAGTACTGTGTACATGATGGCCCTGTTTAGTGGCATGAAATTATTTTAACATGGTTTTGCACCTTCAGTTTTAATCTTTATTCTAATAAAATGGACTTTTAAAAAGAATTACTCTATCTGGATGAGTTTGCTGGATCTAACTACCAGCTTTGATTGTGTGGGAATTGCTGCTACCTATTCCTGAACCACCCTTGGAGACTGCTCTTTGAATTTCAAGCCTTCTGGATGGACATTTTTTTTACTTTATCTGGGTGTAATCCTTAGTATGTGTAGTATTCTGTATACATATGTGGCGCCCCTGCGGGTATGCGCCACAGAGTGGTATTACACTTGAATATAAAATGTGTTTTTCCTTGTAAGTTGCCAGGTTACGATTTAAATCTTATGGAGTCTATTTTTAGCACTCACTTAGGACCGCACCACTTAGTGTAGGGGGAACTGTTATATAGTAGGTTCCACAGGCGGTGGGCGGAGCTTAGGATAGAGTTAGAGTGACAGTTAAGAATTTACCTCAGACGGCTTGGGAAGGCAGACAGACTGATCACGCCTGACAGCTCAGCTGAGTGGAGGGTACCCCATCTTTATGAGGGGGCCCAGGACAGATGGCAACGGACCAGAACTGGTAGGAGCCAGCTGGTCATGTTGAGGGTACACAGGTGACACGGACAACCGAGGCAGCCAGGAGTTCAGCCCTGACTGCGAAGCCGACGAGCTGCAGGCCCAACAGGACCGGGTTGCTGACAGCACCACAAAGGTACCTCTCCCCTCAGGACTGAAAACCGGTTCAGGACACTAGGAGAAATAAAAAGGGACAGACATTTACGGCGGTGCTGGAAGGGAACTTTGATGTCTTGGGTTGCCCTGTCCAGACCGGGTAGTGGACAGACCTTATCTCCTAGAAACAGACCGTAGGACTGGCGGGGGAGCTCTTCAAAGGTGGAAAAGAGAGAAAGATCTGGAAAGAGAATAGAAACCCTGAAAGACAGAGAGAGAACATCTATAGACTCCTTAAGAGAAATCCTGAGTTGGTAACAACACCCTAAACCAAACTGCACCGTGTATTGTTATGCCATCAGCCGGTACCGAGTAAAGCAAAGTTAAAATGGAAACGGATTCTGTTATTCTTCCTGCCGCAGCTCAAAGGACGTAACATCATCAACATCGACAGCAGAGGGGTAAGATCTGTACCACCATTAACATCACTGTCCTCCCTCACCGTCTCACCACAGCTGCCCTGAGGTAAAGCTCCACCTGTGGGGAGCTGTACTACACACTGCTGCCCCCTCCATCACCTCAGTGGCCGGCTGGCAGCGCCGGTACCCAAATTACCGGACTCTACAGGTGGCGTCACGTTCCCCTGTAAATAACCCCTTTTACCCCCACCGTTTACCATCAACACCTGGTATAATTGTTCGCCAGGGCACGGCACCGGGGATACCGACCACCCGTGACATCCCACACAGAAGCCCCGGTGACCGAGTGCACCCTAGCTCTGGTTGAAACAAATTGGCGTCACGAACAGGACGAGCCAGCCTGGTATCTACCAGGTGAAGTGTGCCTTAAGAACTTTATTACTGTTTAACTGTGTGGATTATAAAAACTGAGCCGAGCCGCCATTACACCGCCTCAGAAATTCAAACTGCGTCACTACAGCAGGAGAAAGAGTGGGAAGATAAGCCCCGCCCCCTCCGCTCTGCCGAGGAGTGACGAAGGCAGTAGCGGGCTCCGGAAAAGCCCGAAGGACTTGCCCACAGGAACTTCGTGGTGGGCGGCTTAAAAGTGCAGAAACAACAATGTGCCGGCCTAGGGGCGTGCCTCGGCCCCTCAACAAACATAGGCCATTCAAGAGGCGTCAAAAAGTCTCCCCGCCCCATTGCTCTCAATCAACCAAGGGGGCGGGTCGAGCACCGTAACGGAGGACCCAGCGAGCATGGAGCCCGGAAGAGAGGAGACCGCCGAACCGGGAAGCCTGATCCGGTTCTCAGCAGAGCCCGACCTGACTGGGGAGGAGGACCAAGAGGAAGGAACAGCCGGCGGCGCAGAGGAGGCCGGGCCCCGCGAGCTATGGAGGGTCGCGGTACCAGCAGTAGCGGTTGGAGAGAAGCGAGTCCATCTATCAGCAGTTCCCCAGGGTCACCTGGACCGGGACCTGTACCGTGGGGATGTGATTACTTATGAATGCCACGCAGGTCCCCGCGGGTGCTTTGCAATCCGGGTCAGTAAGTTGAGCAATAAAGAGTTAACCCGGTATTGCACTGTTTAAAGTGTGAGCAGAATTGTTTAAAATGCATATTTTTCTGGAATTGCACTGTTTCTTTTTCCTTTTCAGCACTTGATGGACAGTAACCAAAGAACTTGTTACCTGGTCCCAGTTGGGCCAGTAAGGACTAGACTATAGTCGGAGTTTACTAAGTTAAATGTAACGTTATAAGTAATGAGCCTCCTGCAAAGGAAGAATACAAATGAACGAAAAATTTTGTTATTACATGTTTGAAGTTATCCGGTTCACCAGTTAATAAAAATATTCAATGTTATATGTAAAATGCATTTTTGTATTTCAGGTTTGGTTTGACACCCGCGGACGGGTGTGTTTCACCAAGGGGGTGTGTGGCGCCCCTGCGGGTATGCGCCACAGAGTGGTATTGCATTTAATATCTATGTAATATAATTGTAAATTGTCAGGTTAGGATTTAAATCTTATGGAGTCTATTTTTAGCACTCACTTAGGACCGCACCACTTAGTGTAGGGGGAACAGGTAATATGGTAGGTTCCACAGATGGTGGGCGGAGCTTAAGATAGAGCAGAGTGACAGTTGAGAATTTACCTCAGACGGCTTGGGAAGGCAGACAGAGTGGTCACGCCTGGCAGCTCAGCTGAGTGGAGGGTACCCCATCTTTATGAGGGGGCCCAGGACAGATGGCGACGGACCAAGACTGGTAGGAGCCAGCTGGTCATGTTGAGGGTACACAGGTGACACGGACAACCGAGGCAGCCAGGAGTTCAGCCCTGACTGCGAAGCCGACGAGCTGCAGGCCCAACAGGACCGGGTTGCTGACAGCACCACAAAGGTACCTCTCCCCTCAGGACTGAAAACCGGTTCAGGACACTAGGAGAAATAAAAAGGGACAGACATTTATGGCGGTGCTGCAAGGGAACTTTGATGTCTTGGGTTGCCCTGTCCAGACCGGGTAGTGGACAGACCTTATCTCCTAGAAACAGACCGTAGGACTGGCGGGGGAGCTCTTCAAAGGTGGGAAAGAGAGAAAGATCTGGAAAGAGAATAGAAACCCTGAAAGACAGAGAGAGAACATCTATAGACTCCTTAAGAGAAATCCTGAGTTGGTAACAACACCCTAAACCAAACTGTACCGTGTATTGTTATGCCATCAGCCGGTACCGAGTAAAGCAAAGTTAAAATGGAAACGGTTTCTGTTATTCTTCCTGCCGCAGCTCAAAGGACGTAACATCATCAACATCTACAGCAGAGGGGTAAGATCTGTACCACCATTAACATCACTGTCCTCCCTCACCGTCTCACCACAGCTGCCCTGAGGTAAAGCTCCACCTGTGGGGAGCTGTACCACACACTGCTGCCCCCTCCATCACCTCAGTGGCCGGCTGGCAGCGCCGGTACCCAAATTACCGGACTGTACAGGTGGCGTCACGTTCCCCTGTAAATAACCCCTTTTACCCCCACCGTTTACCATCAACACCTGGTATAATTGTTCGCCAGGGCACGGCACCGGGGATACCGACCACCCGTGACATCCCACACAGAAGCCCCGGTGACCGAGTGCACCCTAGCTCTGGTTGAAACAAATTGGCGTCACGAACAGGACGAGCCAGCCTGGTATCTACCAGGTGAAGTGTGCCTTAAGAACTTTATTACTGTTTAACTGTGTGGATTATAAAAACTGAGCCGAGCCGCCATTACACCGCCTCAGAAATTCAAACTGCGTCACTACAGCAGGAGAAAGAGCGGGAAGATAAGCCCCGCCCCCTCCGCTCTGCCGAGGAGTGACGAAGGCAGTGGCGGGCTCCGGAAAAGCCCGAAGGACTTGCCCACAGGAACTTCGCGGTGGGCGGCTTAAAAGTGCAGAAACAACAATGTGCCGGCCTAGGGGCGTGCCTCGGCCCCTCAACAAACATAGGCCATTCAAGAGGCGTCAAAAAGTCTCCCCGCCCCATTGCTCTCAATCAACCAAGGGGGCGGGTCGAGCACCGTAACGGAGGACCCAGCGAGCATGGAGCCCGGAAGAGAGGAGACCGCCGAACCGGGAAGCCTGATCCGGTTCTCAGCAGAGCCCGACCTGACTGGGGAGGAGGACCAAGAGGAAGGAACAGCCGGCGGCGCAGAGGAGGCCGGGCCCCGCGAGCTATGGAGGGTCGCGGTACCAGCAGTAGCGGTTGGAGAGAAGCGAGTCCATCTATCAGCAGTTCCCCAGGGTCACCTGGACCGGGACCTGTACCGTGGGGATGTGATTACTTATGAATGCCACGCAGGTCCCCGCGGGTGCTTTGCAATCCGGGTCAGTAAGTTGAGCAATAAAGAGTTAACCCGGTATTGCACTGTTTAAAGTGTGAGCAGAATTGTTTAAAATGCATATTTTTCTGGAATTGCACTGTTTCTTTTTCCTTTTCAGCACTTGATGGACAGTAACCAAAGAACTTGTTACCTGGTCCCAGTTGGGCCAGTAAGGACTAGACTATAGTCGGAGTTTACTAAGTTAAATGTAACGTTATAAGTAATGAGCCTCCTGCAAAGGAAGAATACAAATGAACGAAAAATTTTGTTATTACATGTTTGAAGTTATCCGGTTCACCAGTTAATAAAAATATTCAATGTTATATGTAAAATGCATTTTTGTATTTCAGGTTTGGTTTGACACCCGCGGACGGGTGTGTTTCACCAAGGGGGTGTGTGGCGCCCCTGCGGGTATGCGCCACAGAGTGGTATTGCATTTAATATCTATGTAATATAATTGTAAGTTGTCAGGTTAGGATTTAAATCTTATGGAGTCTATTTTTAGCACTCACTTAGGACCGCACCACTTAGTGTAGGGGGAACAGGTAATATGGTAGGTTCCACAGATGGTGGGCGGAGCTTAAGATAGAGCAGAGTGACAGTTGAGAATTTACCTCAGACGGCTTGGGAAGGCAGACAGAGTGGTCACGCCTGGCAGCTCAGCTGAGTGGAGGGTACCCCATCTTTATGAGGGGGCCCAGGACAGATGGCGACGGACCAAGACTGGTAGGAGCCAGCTGGTCATGTTGAGGGTACACAGGTGACACGGACAACCGAGGCAGCCAGGAGTTCAGCCCTGACTGCGAAGCCGACGAGCTGCAGGCCCAACAGGACCGGGTTGCTGACAGCACCACAAAGGTACCTCTCCCCTCAGGACTGAAAACCGGTTCAGGACACTAGGAGAAATAAAAAGGGACAGACATTTATGGCGGTGCTGCAAGGGAACTTTGATGTCTTGGGTTGCCCTGTCCAGACCGGGTAGTGGACAGACCTTATCTCCTAGAAACAGACCGTAGGACTGGCGGGGGAGCTCTTCAAAGGTGGGAAAGAGAGAAAGATCTGGAAAGAGAATAGAAACCCTGAAAGACAGAGAGAGAACATCTATAGACTCCTTAAGAGAAATCCTGAGTTGGTAACAACACCCTAAACCAAACTGTACCGTGTATTGTTATGCCATCAGCCGGTACCGAGTAAAGCAAAGTTAAAATGGAAACGGTTTCTGTTATTCTTCCTGCCGCAGCTCAAAGGACGTAACATCATCAACATCTACAGCAGAGGGGTAAGAACTGTACCACCATTAACATCACTGTCCTCCCTCACCGTCTCACCACAGCTGCCCTGAGGTAAAGCTCCACCTGTGGGGAGCTGTACCACACACTGCTGCCCCCTCCATCACCTCAGCGGCTGGCCAGCAGCGCCGGTACCACCTTACTGGACTCTACAGGTGGCGTCACGTTCCCCTGTAAATAACCCCTTTCACCCCCACCGTTTTACAATTAACACCTGGTATAGTTGTTCGCCAGGGCACGGCACCGGGGATACCGACCACTCGTGACATCCCACACAGATGCCCCGGTGACCGAGTGCACCCCAGCTCTGGTTGAAACAAATACACTGCACATCACCAATTCTCCTGCCTGTATACGTGGTGTAATCCTCAGTATCTGTATTATTATGTATATATACACTGCACAGTACCACTTCACCTGTCCTGTATCCTGGGTGTAATCCTCAATATCTGTATTATTCTGTATATATACACTGCACAGTACCACTTCACCTGTCCTGTATACTGGGTGTAATCCTCCGTATCTGTATTATTCTGTATATATACACTGCACAGTACCACTTCTCCTGTCCTGTATACTGTGTTTAATCCTCAGTATCTATATTATTGTGCATATATACACTGCACAGTGCCACTTCACCTGTCCTGTATACAGGGTGTAATCCTTAGCGTCTGTATGTGCACTGCACAGTACCACTTCTGTCCTCTAAAGTTGGTGTAATTCTCATGTCTGTAATATTCTGTATGTATACAATGCACAGTACCTCTTCTCCTGGCCTGTATACTGGGTGTCATCCTCAGTGTCTGTATTATTCTGTATATATACACTGCACAGTACCACTTCTCCTGTCCTGTATACTGGATGTAATCCTCAGTATCTGAATTATTCTGTATATATACACTGCACAGCACCACTTCTCCATTCCTGTATACTAAGTGTAATCCTCAGTATCATTATTACTCTATATATATACACTGCACAGTACCACTTCTCCTGTCCTGTACACTTGGTGTAATCCTCAGCATCTGTATTATTCTGTATATATACACTGCACAGTACCACTTCTCCTGTCTTGTATAATTTGTGTAATTCTCAGTATTTGTATTATTCTGTATGTATACACTGCACAGTACCACTTCTACTGTCCTGTATACTGAGTGTAATCCTCAGTATATGTATTATTCTGTATATATACACTGCACAGTACCACTTCTGTCCTGTATTCAGGGTGTAATCATCCGTATCTGTATTGTTCTGGTTATATACACTGCACAGAACTACTTCTCCTGTCCTGTATACTAGGTGTAATTGTGGCACCCCACATGATCAGGCGTCACAGTTGGGTATTGCATCGGTAAAAGAGGTATAATTTCCCCAGCTGCAAGTAGACCCTAGGTTGGTGCCCATTCCTGCACTCCCACATTCACAGTACCTCGAGGTCCGCGCTGCCACTTCAGAAAAGGAACAAAAAAAGCCAGTACAAGGGAATGTCTGGATCAGCGATTCTTCTTTATTATCCTACGCGTTTCAGAGTTATCTCCCAACTCCTTCATCAGGGAATGTATCATCCGAGGGGTAAGAACTATGACTCCCCTCATCCATCCCTGCTGCCCTGAGGTAAAGCTCCACCTGTGGGTAGCTGTACTACTCTGAGCTGCACCTCCATCACCTCAGCGGCCGGCCGCAGTGCTGGTATTCAAATTACCAGGTACCACAGGTGGCATCACGATACCATTGATTCCCCCTCCATCAACATCATCACCCCCATCCCCTACCACTGAGGGTCCAGGGCACAGAACCATGAACCGACCAGCCGTGATTCCCCCATCGAAGCAACCGCCTATCCCGATATCCGAGTACCATCTACCGTGTCAGTCGACCGCCTCAAGTACATTAAAATAGAATCCAAAAATGTCTAGCAAGAGCAGCTTCCATAAAATTCAAAATTTTTTCAGGGGATTTGTACAGCAGCAAAAGAAAAATCCCAAAGTCAGTGAGCACTTAAAGTCTCATAGAGAAAAAGAGGTAACCACAGCCAGGGACTGGCTGGCCCAGGGGGCAGGGGGGGTAGGTGCCCCCCAGACCAGTGCTCAAGCAGCAGTTTTGGGGCCGCCTGGCTATCTGTCATGTTGGTCTGGGAGGCCGAAATTTGCCAGCCAGTTTTTATCAAAAGCCTGCAGGCCAGAACCTTATTACCTGTAGTCACGTCTTTTACTCCATGCGATTTTCTGTGGTGAACACATTAATGTATCGCTCCCAAAATACCCGTATTGAATATATGGACATTACAGACTAATGCTGTCTATTGTTTAATATCTACGTAAAAAGTGTAACAGCAAACTAATGAACTTTTGTTTATCACTACATAGGAACTATTGGTTTTATCTAATAAAATAACAGGTCATTCCTCTAAATATAATATTATTATTATTATAAAGATTATTATAATCTTTTATAATAATATAATTGTAATAATTATCTCAGTTTATCAGCTTTAATTCAGTTGGTGTTTGGTATTGTTTTCCTAATAATGAATCCAGCTTTACTGCATTACATTTGCAAATTGTAAACTGACTTCAGCTTCAATTAATTGGTGTAATGAAACAGCTGATTGTGTCTTTATATTACTGTACTTTATTCGTTTCCTTTCAGATGTATTCTACTTGTCTTCCACTAGAGGGCACCTGAAATAAAATAAAAAAAGGCCCTGACTTACAAAGCATAGGTTCTACAATGCCTACAAATAACACTTATGTATTAGTGCATTATAACAAATATAACAATGATGCATCTCGGGATATATTATATACTTGGCCAAATTAGTGAAGAACTACTACATGCTACGTTTTCCGTTATTATGCCACTAGCATGGCTCTGATGTGAAAATCAGTTCTCAAATATAATTCCCTTGGACTCTCTTCTATATCATCCATGCTGCCCAATTATCTAGTCTCGTCTGACAGCTGTTGCTTCTTGCATATGTGGCATCCTGTCGCTACAGGTAACCACAGACTCACCTACAGCATGGATGGATTTCCACAGTGTCTACACAGACAAGAACAACACCTTCCACCAAGATCCCCTATAAATACTGGTGCTGGGGGCGGAGTTAGTTAGAGTGTGCAGACGCTAGAAGAGCTATGAAGACGTTCTGGTGGCCTGAGCCAGTGACCCTGAACAGCCTTCAGAGTAGTCGTGCAGGGCCCAAGAGTGGGGTCGGAAGGCAAGGAGAGAATGGAGAAGGAGCAAACTGGGGACCGAGGAGCCATTTTGGGTTCACTCCAAAAAGCATCCCGGACACCGGAGTCAGAGTCTGCCGGAGAGCACCTAGCCCAGCAGAGAATACCGGATTAGCATGGAGACTTCAGTCTCCCAGGCATCTGTGCAGCCACCAACAAGGGAGCCAGGCAATAGCAGCAATCCATCGTGGGTTTCCCAACAACAGCACAGGTGATAGGAGAGCAGAGGAGGCCAGCCAAGTTTCACATGGGGCAGGGGCTTCACACACATGGGAAAAGAGACAAGGAGGCCTTATACTCACTCACTGTGGAGATCCTAAAGTGCTTCTTGACCACCCGACAGTACACCGGACTCTTACCTGCGATACCATCAGTATGGAAACAACTTACGGTGTGTGTGTCAATTTCTCAACCTTTGCCCCTGCCATCCACAGAGACTGTCCCATTACCTAACAGCCCGGCTGAATCCCTGCTCTGTCCCTCATCATTATTATCAAACTCCCCAGGGATCCAGCTCCACCTGTGGGGAGCTTCAACACCTTTCTATGCATCCATCATCCCTGGAGTCCTCACGCAGCGCTGGTGCAGTCACCAGAAACCACAGGTGGCTTCACGACAAACTATAATTATTCCCATTTATTTTCTCCTATTTTAAAGCTGACCACCAGGGCCACGGGTCTGGGCCGGCTACCAGTGACATCCCAACCACAGCTGAGGGCCCAGATACCCGAGTCCACATAACCCTGGGGCACGTCATAGCTTTCCTGGCGTCACGAACAGGATGCCGTGCCCGGTGCTACCGGGTACTGTGTGCCGTGTTTGAACGCTGTAATTTGTGACTGTTAAACTGAGCCGCCGTTACTGCGCTGCAGAGCGGGAAGAAAGTGGGCGTGATGGCTTGCAGAGCGTGAAACCAGAACCCACTCCTCGCTTTGCTGAATACTTCCGAAGCGCAGCGGCCTAATCCGGAAATTCACGAACGCTTAACCCTCTGCCTACGGGGTTCAAAAACTGTTTAACTGTTTAAAGACTGGCTGTGGTTCACTAGGGCGGGTCCCAAAAATGTCCGCCACATCCAGTGACGACAGCACATATGCCGACCCCGAGAATCACCCGGAAGTGACCATGGCTGCAACCAGTAGAGCAGCCGACTCACCGGCCGCCGTAGCCCCGATCATGCCGATCTCGCTATGGTATATCCCGGGTGCCAAGTGGTTACTCCAGTATGATGGTCGCCCTGATACCTTGTCCACCTTCAAAAAAATGATCTGCAGTGTGTTGGACATGTAAGCAATGACTAGCAAGCAGCGCACTGCTGTTGTATTGGGACAGTTAACTGGTGCAGCTGAAAGAGAGATTGAATCCTGGTCCACTGATGAAAGAGGATCAGTAGCTGTAATTTTTGACAAGCTGAAAGTTGCTTTTGAGGACTGTAATGAGGCTGACATTAGAATGTGCTTCTACCATTGTTCTCAACAGCCAGAGGATGATATCTGGACCTATGCCTGGTGTCTACACGACCTGAAGCAAGTTAGCCCTGCTAGTGTACCTAATGAGAATAAACTATTGATTGAGCAGTTTACCCGTGGGCTATTATCACCAGAGGACAAGAAGAACCTGCACTAGTGGTCCCTAAGCCACCAGGATGCTGATTTCAATACTTTAAAGGACATGGCCATAAAGGGATTACAGTCAGTGGAGACTCCTGAAGCTGCCATCCGGCAGTGGTGCAGTGGCCAGGCTCCGGCTACAACAACACACGTACCCGTGCTTGCAGCTGATAGCAGTGGTCAGGCTACCAACTCTAATAGAAATGACTCTTTGTGCTTAGAGATGTGCCAGATGAGTAAAAACCTGACCACAGTCATGGAAGCCCTACAGCTGCAGCAGGGGCCAAAGCCGCAGCCAAAACTCCAACCTCTGATCCAGCTTGCTGACAGGCCGCAGGATCTGTCGTTGTTGCACATCGCACGATACTGTCCTTTAAACGAGCAGACCCTGGGGGCCGGGGACAAACCTCAGGAGTAGCTCAATAGGGCCCAGCCAACTGGTATGATGCCTACATTGGACAGCGACCAATCCTGTCAATCATACTGGATAGCATATCAACACCTGCTGTGCTGGACACTGGGTAACAGGTGACCGCCATCCCCTATATCCTTTCTAAGCAATTCTGGTCATGTGATGAACTCAAGCCACCCGCCTTAGACTTTACCATCTATGCTTCTAATGGTGAACCACTTACTATAGTGGGAGTTAGAGAAGTACCAATAAAGGTGGGTAGGGTAGAATTACCAGACCAGGGGATTATTGTGGTAGCAGAGAAGAATAACCACCAAGACCCTTACATTATTCCTGGTACCAATGCTGTTAGCAATTGCATGGGTGAAGTGTTGTTCTTGCTTCAACAGATTGCGGACACTGCTAAACCTGGCAGAAGAAGGTTCTTCAGAGAGAGATAACAGCCCTCCTGCACCAACAACAGGTAAAATCAACAGGTGGTGAAATTTGTACTGCACGGGTAACAGAACCACTTCCTATTGTAATACCTCCAATGAGTGAAATGATGATTTGGTGTCGAGCAGCTATAGGCCTAAGGGGGCAGGACTACAGGCAGTAGTGGAGCCCATCAGCTCAGAACACAGACCTACACTCTTGACAGCCAGGGGGGTAGTTGATGTACACAAGGGAAGAGTACGAGTCCGCATCTTACATTGTGGGAGTGAGGAGGTCAAACTATGCAGGTATTCCACTGTTGCTAAGCTACACACTGTGCATAACAATGAGATACAAGCAGTGGGACCCTTACCTCCACCCAAAGAGGCGGAGGACAACAATTCTAAGGGGCAGCAAGAGGACTGGTGTCAGCCGCTCCATGTAGGAACTGATTCCACTCCACTGCATAAAAAGCAAGGTGTCTATTGGGTAGTCCAAGAATTTGAACAGGTATTCAGTAAGCATCCACTTGACTTTGGTAGGATAAAAGGGGTACACCATCATATCCCCACAGGTACACATCCACCAATCAAAGAGCGATACAGGCCTATTGCACCTGCACACTATCAAAAAGCCAAAGAGATGTTACAGGACATGAAGGACGCAGGGGTCATAAGAGACAGTTGCAGTCCCTGGGCAGCTCCACTAGTCCTAGTCAGAAAGAAAGATGGCAGCATGAGAATGTGTGTAGATTACAGGCAAATAAATCACATAACAGACAAAGATGCTTACCCGTTGCCACGCATTGAGGACTCATTAGCTGCATTGAAGTCTGCTAATTACTTTTCAACCTTAGATCTGACTAGCTGGTATAGGCAGGTCTCCATTGCAGAAGAAGACCGTGAGAAGACGGCATATACAACGCCCATGGGCCTATGTGAATTTAACAGGATGCCCTTCAGACTATGTAATGCACCCGGAATGTTCCAGAGGCTGATGGAGTGTTGCCTGGGGCATAATAACTTTGAAACGATACTGCTTTACCTAGATGATGTCATAATGTATTCTAAATCCTATGAAGAACACCTAATCCATCTAGCAAAGGTATTTGAAGCCTTGTCCAAGTACAGGATGAAGCTAAAACCATCCAAATGCTATCTGTTAAAGCCAAAGGTCCAGTATCTGGGACTTATAGTCAGTTCAGAAGGAGTGGCCACAGATCCAGACAAGATCACTGTCATCAGGGAATGGCCAAAACCAAAGACCCTCAAGGAAGTACGTCATTTCCTGGGATTGGTGGGATACTACAGGAGGTTCTTCAAGGAGTATATGAAGAAGTCTGCTCCCTGCAAAACCTCCTAGTAGGCCAACCCAAGACAGGCAAATCCAGAGATCCTCCCTTCGAGTGGGGTAAGGAACAGGAAGAGTCGTTCCAGCAGATGAAAGAGGCCCTAAAAGGAGAAGAGATCCTGGCTTACCTCGACTACAACCTGCCATTCCTGTTGTACACCGATGCCAGCAACGTGGGGTTAGGAGCTGTACTCTCCCAGAAGCAAGAAGGCAAATAAAGAGTGATTGCCTATGCTAGTAGGAAGCTTCGCCCTACAGAAGGGAACCCTGACAACTACAGCTCATTCAAGTTGGAGTTCCTGGCCTTGCTCTGGGCCATTACCGAAAGATTCAAACACTATCTGTCATCTAACAAGTTTAATGCATTCAAGGATAACAATACTTTGACCCATCTGGAAACTGCAAAATTGGGTGCCATGGAACAAAGATGGATGACCAGATTATTCAATTACCAGTTTACCATCAAGTACCAGGCTGGTCATAACAACGGCAACGCAGATGCCTTATCCAGGATACCTCACTTAGCAGATATGGGAGCAGATGAGGATGAGCTGGAGGAGATAGAGCTACCCGCCTTCCACCGGTTGAGGATATCCCAGTGTCAACAATCCCACACAGACCTTCCTGAGAAAGTACTGAACCCGTTGCCACACTTTGGTTGGAAGGAGTCTGAAGACAGCGACCCTGCTATCAGTTTAGTAAAAGGACTGATAACTCAGGAGTCTGCGCAGCTACCTCCAAATCCTCCACCAGAAGCAAAACACCTGTGGAATGAAAGAAGCAAGTTGTTCATCTACCAGGAAAAACTGTGCAGAAGATATATCAACCCCAGAACCCATGAAATGGTCTGGCAGATTGTGGTACCCCAAACAGAAATCCAAATGGTACTAAATGCCTATCACAACCAAACTGGACACTTTGGATGTAAAAATCTGGAGATGTTGCTCAAAGAAAGATTCTACTGGGTTAGCATGAGAGGATCCATAGACAGGTGGAGTAAAGACTGTGGTCCATGTAGCCTACGAAGAAAAGACCAAGAGAGTCAAAGAGCACCACTCCAATCCATAGTAACCACGCAACCCCTCCAAATTGTAGCCTTGGGCCACGTGAAGTTGACTCCAAGCAGGACAGGCTACACATATGCTTTGACAATAGTGGATCACTATTCAAGATTCCTGATGGTAGCACCTGTAAAAGATCTCACAGCTGCAAGGACTTTTCAAAATGTCTTCTGTAGGCAATTACGCTACCAAAGCAAGTTCTAACTGATAGAGGTTCTGGATTTGAAGCTGAAATCTTTCAAGAATTCTGTCACCTCTATGGTTGCAAAAAGATCAGAACTACACCATATCACCCTCAATCCAACGGGTTATGTGAAAAGATGAATAACATTGATATAGACATGCTCAAGATATTGCCTCTTGAAGAAAGGAACTAATGGCCAGAAAAATTGCCTTATCTGGTAGACATGTACAATCACATCCCAGTGAGCTAAACTAACTGTACACCCACATATCTCATGAGAGCACGTTTTGGAAAACTACTAGTAGATTTGGAAAAATCTTGAAAAATTCAGACAAAGACAAGAAAGAAACTTCAACAAAAGTACACCAGCAGAACCAATGCTACCCAGAAGTATTGTCCTAAAAAGAAAAAGGAGAAGACATAAACTGGATGACCAATGGGAAAGAGAACTCTACTCTGTTTTGAACTCCAACTTTAACAACACCAAAGTCTGTCTTATCAGCAAAAATGGAGGAAAAACAACTCAAACAGTCTCCAGAGATCATTTGAAGAAATGCCCAGAAGCATGGAAGACCCAAGACC
The DNA here is from genome assembly GCA_033576535.1 of Allobates femoralis. NCBI lineage: Eukaryota > Metazoa > Chordata > Amphibia > Anura > Aromobatidae > Allobates > Allobates femoralis. The sequence goes on along the minus strand of JARQOC010000005.1, from coordinate 195,694,755 downwards.
TTCAAGACCTTCCGGAAGAGGAAGAAAAAGAATCCTATGAACCTCAACTCAATGCCAAGAACCAAAAGGGGAAGTCATATCAACAATACTTGGAGACTTTCCAATAGATTGGCCCCAACATGAAGGAGCATGAAGGAGCAGTAATAGTACCCAATAGAAACACCCATTGTCAGAGAACCAGATGATCCTACAATCGGTGCACCTGCTAGTCCTGTAGTGAGACTAAGGCCACGCAGATGCTTAACTGACTTACCCACATTGCATTCTCCAGACACATCACCTGAGACATCCACACCAGTAGTGCATATATCTAGTCGCAGCAAACATGGTCAACACCCATTCAGGTATTGGGCACAATAAATGTAATGTAAAAACACATTGAAAAGTAACATGTGAATAACAGTACTTGTAAACATGAAAATGTAAATAGTAGTGTACAGAACGGTGACAAGTAGGCTAAAACAGGTTAAACCAGGTACACATCAGAAACAGGGGTGAGTGGAGTTGGCGTAAGGAGCTGTCTAGGGAGAGCGAAATCTTGGCCAATAGGTGACCCCAGGACCAGGAGGCCTACAGCGCTTAGGACCATTAGAGGCCCCTTCAGTACCTAGGACTTCTACTAGTGATGGGCGAATCCTAAATTACTCGGAATCGCTTGACGCTAGCGAGTCCGAGCCCGGGACTCGCTACTCGTTGCGAGTCTAGCGAGTCCAATGTTAATGAATGGGGAAGCGAGTAATAGCGAGTAGTGTGCGATTTACAAATCACAGATGTGTCTCGGAAGCTTCAGCCTGAAGCAATCCTAGTTTTGCCATTGATTTGCATTGGACTCGTTTACTGTGCAAGTAATCGCTGGGAAACTCGCACAGATAAGAGTCCTGCTGTCTGCTCTGTGTGCTGGCTGCCGCAGCTCCAGGGTCCTAGAGCCCGCCTGCTGCCTGATGTAGCAGAGCTGAGATTGTTCTCAGTCTGCTCATTCCCTGTGCATAGACATCTATATCTATGCACAGGGATGAGAAGAGAGGACATCACGTTTTGGACTGCGTCGGACGGAAGAGGATTTTTTTAATTAAAGATGGAGTCCCTAATGGCTTTTTTTTTTATTTCTAATAAAAATGTTTCTCTGTGTTGTGTTTTTTTTAAAACAATTTAATAGAAATTCATGGCGGTCATGTCTAATATTGGCGTGACCACCATAAATTTCGGGCTTAGGGCCAGCTGATAATACAAAGCTGGCCCTAACCTCTTTATTACCCAGCGTGCCACCGCCACCAGGGCCGCTGGAAGAGCGGGGTTCAGCGCCAGAGGATGGCGCTTCAATGAACGCGCCATCTTCTGGGGCGGCTGCAAGCTGCAATTTGCAGCGCGGGTGCCCAGAAAGCTTGGGCATCCCTGCGCTGCGGATTCCAGCCCCCAGCTGCTTAGCTGTACCTGGCTAGACATAGAAATTGCGCTGAGCCCCACGCATTTTTTTTTTATTATTTCATGAAATTCATGAAATAATAAAAAAAAAGTACTCCCCTATATTCTTGTGTCTGGCCAGGTACAAATAGGCACCAGGGGGTTGGGGGCAGCCCGTCACTGCCTGCTGGATCCGGCTGGTTCCAGAAATACGGCGAAGCCCATGTAATTTTTTTTCTGAAAAATCAATAAAACAATCCTAAAAAAGGGGCTGCATCTTTATTAACCCCTCGCCCATGGTCCAGGGGTTAATAAAGATGCAGTCCCTTTTATTTACATTGTTTTATGGATTTGTCAGAAAAAAATTTCACGTGGGCTTCGCCGTATTTCTGGAACCAGCCGGATCCAGCAGGCAGCGACGGGCTGCCCCCAACCCCCAGGTGCCTATTTGTACCTGGCCGGACACAAGAATATAGGGGAGCCCTTTTTTTTAATTATTTCATGAATTTCATGAAATAATTAAAAAAAAAATGCATGGGGCTCCGCGCAATTTCTATGTCTAGCCAGTTACAGCTAAGCAGCTGGGGGCTGGAATCTGCAGCGCAGGGATGCCCAAGCTTTCTGGGGACCCCCCGCTGCAAATTGCAGCCCGCAGCCGCCCCAGAAGATGGCGCGTTCATTGAAGCGCCATCCTCTGGCGCTGAACCCCGCTCTTCCAGCGGCCCTGGTGGCGGTGGCATGCTGGGTAATAAAGGGGTTAATACCAGCTTTGTTATACAAGCTGGTATTAAGCCCAAGATTCTTAATGTCAGGCCACGTTTGACCCAGCCACTAAGAATCTCCAATAAAGGGTTAAAAAAACACAACACAGAGAAAAAATTTTATTTGAAATAAAAAAAAAGCCATTAGGGACTCCATCTTTAATTAAAAAAATCCTCTTCTGTCCGACGCAGTACAAAACGCGATGTCCTCTCTGCTACATCCCCTGTGCATAGATATAGATGTCTATGCACAGGGAATGAGCAGACTGAGAACAATCTCAGCTCTGCTACATCATCTCTGTGAGCAGGCGGGCTCTAGGACCCTGGAGCTGCGGCAGCCTGCACAGAGAAGACAGCTGGACTCGGCTCGCAAAGTAACAGCAGTTACTTTGCGAGTTTCCCTGCTATCACTGGCACAGTAGCCGAGTCTAATGCAAGACAATGGCAATCCTAGTTTTGTCAGCGTTTGCCATTGATTTGCATTGGACTCGTGCGAGTAAACGCTGGGAAACTCGCAGAGTACCGAGTCCTGCGAGTCCCTTACTACTCGTCGAGTAACGAGTCCTAGCGAGTAGATTCGCCTATCCCTAACTCCTACGCTGAGGCACCCGTAGTAAGTGTTGTATATTCTGAACTTTTAAGCCTACAGAAACTTTACCTGTAAGTACTTTATTGAACCATGTTGAACTTTTTGAAAGACTTTACACCTTTTCTCCTGGAACAGACTTTACTGTATGGACTCTTAACGAAAGGCTTTCCCTGAACTTTTCCCCCTGTTTTCAACTTTAAAAGGCCCATAGTCACAGGACTGGTGTGACAACAAATTTGTTTTCAGCCTGCGGTGGATGGACTAGCACCGTATGGACTGTTTTACCATTTTTCTTAGTGATTTTTGTAAATTTTAAATTTTTGACACTCTGTAAATATGTTTGTGTTGTGTTGTGTTGTATTGTGTTGAAAATGTTATTATGTGTGTTAACCAAAAATGTTTCTTAGTCCAGGAGTATTGATCTTAACTAGGGGGGAATGTGGCACCCTGTCGCTACAGCTAATCAGAGACTCACCTACAGCACGGATGGATTTCCACAGTGGGTAGACAGAGACGAACAACACCTTCCACCCCAGCATAGTAGGGAGAGCTAAACTTGCTGCTCTTAGGCAAGATCCCCTATAAATACTGGTACTGGGGACGGAGTTAGTTAGAGTGTGCAAATGCTAGAAGAGCTGTGAAGACGTTCTCGTGGTCAGTGTCATGATAGGCCCGGGCCAGTGACCCTGAACAGCCATCAGAGTAGTTGTGCAGGGCCCAAGAGTGGGGTCGTAAGGCAAGGAGAGAACGGGGAAAGTGCAAATTGGGGACCGAAGAGACATCTTGGGTTCATTCCAAAAAGCATCCTGGACACCGGAGTCAGAGTCTGCCGGAGAGCATCTAGCCCAGCAGAGAATACCGGTTTACCGTGGAGACTTCAGTCTCCCAGGCATCTGTGCAGCCACCAACAAATGAGACAGCCACGCAGAGAGAGAGGAATAGCGGCAGTCCATCGTGGGTTTCCCAACAACAGCACAGGTGATAGGAGAGCAGAGGAGGCCAGCCAAGTTTCACATGGGGCAGGGGCTTCACACACATGGGAAAAGAGACAAGGAGACCTTATACTAACTCACTGGAGATCCTGAAGTGCTTCTTGACCACCCGACAGTACACCGGACTCTTACCTGCGATACCATCAGTAAAGGTAAAGGAACAACTTACGGTGTGTGTGTCAATTCCTCAACCTTTGCCCCTGCCATCCACAGAGACAGTCCCGTTATCTAACAGGCCAGCCAAATCCCTGCTCTGTCCCTCATTATCATTATTAATCTCCCCAGGGATCCAGCTCCACCTGTGGGGAGCTTCAACACCTGGCTGCGCATCCATCATCCCTGGAGGCCTCACGCAGCGCTAGTGCAGTCACCAGAAACCACAGGTGGCGTCACGACAAACTATAATTATTCCCATTTAATTTTCCCCTTTTTACAGCTAACTACCCGGGCCACGGGTCTGGGTCGGCCACCAGTGACATCCCAACGGCAGCTGAGGGCCCAGATACCCGAGTCCACATAACCGTGGGGCACGTCACATACGTTCCTGCTGTATCCTCTAAATATTTTAACCTTTTAAGGCTCAAAACATTTTAAACTATAGAACTACACTACATTTATCAATTTTATTTTCTATCTTGGCGTTAAAAAGCAATTGTATCAGTACAGCAATATGGGGCCTTACTGTTGTTCTTTTTCTTTTTTTTAAGGACAAGCAGTAGTTTCTACACCTGTTATTTTGTGTTTTATAAGAATGTTAGTTTTTTACTAAGTAAAAAAAAAGAACATAAAAACACCTTTCTATTCTGCTAAGACTTAGATGCCTCCTATTTACTACGAGGGTTGAATAAAATGTAATGCCACCAACTTCGTAACTTCTCAGCATATGGCAGCACTGGTATGTGGCAGGTACTGGGCTATTCAGTTTCAGTAGACTCTCGTTTACAGCTGTGGTTGGTGAGAAACCTTAGTAATCCATGGTTGTGTTGATACAGTGTAAAGAATTTAATTTAAGCAACATGCAATCGTTGAATTCTTGACAGCAGAAGGTGTCACCCCCAAAGGAAATTAATCAGAGAAAGCAAGCTGTTTATGGTGATTGTGTTGAGCTAAGTCTATCATTGGGCCCATAAATTTTAAGTTCGTGAAGCTGGAACGTCTGACTTTCATGACAAAGAGAAATAACAAAAACCACAACTCTCTTTCCACATCATGGATACAATTAAATTACCCTTAATACATATTTGTTATGTTATATTTATATCATTCATGCATCTATGTAGATGGAAGGATATAGAATTCACAAAACTAAATGGGAAAATCGCTAACTTTACAAGTACAAACAAAATCAATGCGACCAGACTCCCAATTATATGCAAAGTGACAAAACTTTATTATTAAATTATTCGTGAAAGGTAAAAGTGCTATGCTTCAGAGAGAGGCAAACTTTACAAGAAGTGCAGAGCTGAGTACATATGCAATCATATCATTTTATATATACAGCATAGGAGAGATCATGAGGTTACCAAATAAATGAGTGACATTCAGATTTTGTATACATTAGGTCATATATAACCATTAATTATGGCCTAGTATCTCAATAGTGCACCATATATATATTCATGGTCAGGAATCTTGTATATTATAGTGGCTAAAATCCAAACAGACAGGGAAAGAAAAAGGAATTTTCTTATTTTATACCACCTGCTAATTAATAATATGCCATTTTAGTGTGGACTATGGGAGACCTTATATAGTCATCTGGTTCTATAAGCAGTTTAGGGAAGACACAAGAAAAGGTTGTCTCCCTTAATCACCTGTCCATGTAATCAATGGTGCACTGATCTACAGTATTTGGATTATAATTATCCATACATTGCCCTATAGCTCAATATACTACTTATATATGGCAATCTTTGTCCCACATTCTAGCTCTATATACTGCTGCTTAATACATCTCACAAATATCAGCAAATGATCGTGATTTAACTACTTGTATAGGATTAAGCAAGTCAGCGTCTGCAGAGGTTGAAGGCCACGCGCCCTATGCGCATTTTGTCAATCCTTTGTCAGAGGGTGTACCCGGATGTGAAAGGGAAGGGTTAAAATACAGCCATTGACCAATCGCACGATTGGTCTTGTGTCTATGGCGACACACACTTTACTAACACTTGCTGAGTAGGCTGCGTCATAGGGAGGCGGAGACTAGGATGACATGGTCCACAACCCCGCAACCTGGATGACGCTGGACAGCATAACAACAGCCCGCCAGTGCCGCAAGGTGTGCATACAGACACAGTGTATATTATGTGTTAAGTAAAGAGGAAATTATATATCAAACATGAAATTAATTAATTGCAGCATTCATTGTATATATTATGAATAAAGCACATGCCATTATCAAAATTAGCAAGAACAAACATACATAAGTAATAAAAGATTACAACATTACTATATATATATGTATAAAATATTTGTCAGACACAATTTTGTCCATCATGGCTTGGCTTTATGAACAATATACGTTGATGTCAATATCTCATAATCCAGATGCCCACATATTTACTTCACCACCCGACTACACATAATCTTGTCAATGGTTGTAACTAAGAAATCATGATTAAAAACAATTAAAATCAATATAAATTACAATATAAAGGACCCCTAAACCCTATGGTCTCAAAGATAGGGAGCGAAACTATTGTTTTCATTAAGTCCAATTGGATATACTGTTTTAAGTATTCAAATCCACTTGGTTTCCAATTGTGACAGTTTTTTAGTGATTCCACCATCTGTAATCCCCAACTCAAGACAATCAATGCCCCGTACATGAAAGAGTGTACTATTGCATGCATGTTTTTGTCTAAAGTTCTTTTAGGATCGTTTTTAATATTGACTCATCCACCAAATTGGCAGCTGCCTCAATCCCAGGAACGTTTTCTCTAATTCTAACCTTTAACTGTCTAGTGGTGCGACCCACATACATTTTTGGGCATGGACATGTGGCATAGTATGTTACCGCCATTGTCTCACATGTAATTTTTTTCAAAATCTTGAAACTCCGTTTGCCACTAGAATCAGTAAAGGAGTCACTTGTGTCAACATTGGGGCATGCTACACATTTCCCGTTTGGTGAACACCCATTTTTGGGGATGAAACCACTCAAAAAACTGTTTTTATTCCGACCATCGTAATGATACAAACTAGACAGTCCTTTAAATTGCGGCTTCTTTGGGTAATCTGTGGGTGTTCTGGTATAATTCTTGAGAGATCAGGGTCAGCTCTTAGGACATGCCATGACCGTTCCAGTGCCTTCCTAATAGAGCCAAATGCAGAATCATATTCTGTTACAAAACGTGTGGAGTTCACTGATTTAAATGGTCTAGGTGAATATAACTGTGAATTCCGTGTTGAATATTTGGGTCTATTATAAGCACGCTTCAATGAGCGTTTACTATATCTTCTTTAAAGGAATCTATCTGTGAAGTCAATAGATGGTCTCTCAAAATCAATGTCCCTTGAACACACCCTATGTATTCTCAAGAATTGTCCTTTGGGAACTGAGTCAATCATATGTGGCAGATGAGAGGAGGTTGCATGTAGGAGTGTATTTGTAGCTGTGGGTTTGCACAACAGATCCGTCTGCAGTACACCATCTAGATTCTTATATAGTGTCATGTCCAAGAAGTCAATAGACCTCCTTGACCATTGATATGTCAGACGGATGTTGTACCACTTGGAGTTCAAAACCTCTATAAAGGTTTTCAATGCATCGTTCGTGTCTTGCCAGATCCAGAAGATGTCGTCAATGTACCGTGCCGAAAAGGGGATGCGGTCCATTGACACATCCAGATCTGACAGGAAAAGGTCCCTCACAGCCTCAAGAATAGATATGCATACACAGGCGCAAATGATGCACCCATTGCCGTTCACTGGAGCTGCAGGTGGAAGGGCCCCTTAAAAATAAAGAAATTGTGAGTAAGTGAGAACTCCAAAACGCACAATACCAACTCAATCTTGTCCGGAGGTAATTGGGACATCTGCAAAAAGAACTGCATCGCAACAATACCATCCACGTGCTTAATGTTCGTGTATAGGGATTCAACAACCCCGCTCACCAATAAGGATTCAGATCCAACATACAGATTATCTACTTTTTTGAGGAGATCCCCATGTCTTTAATAAATGATGGCAAGGTCTCTAACATTGGTTGTAAGATGGTATCAATCCAATGGTTTACGTTACAGGCAAAAAAGTAGATAATCTGTATGTTTAATCTGATCCTGAGACTGCAACCACTGAGTTAAACAAGGCAAACGTTGACAGATTGGTTCAGGATTTTCATCGTATTATTTAAAGCATTAGATCACAGCGTTACAAACTTTGAAACGACTAACAAAGGTCCGAAAGGAAAAGGGAAATGTATTCCTCCAGCATGATAATGACAGACAACACATTTCACATGCCATCACAACAGAACGTCAGAGACTGCAAAGTATAAACTATGCTGTGAATCTGTGTGCACACGGTCCGGAGGCACTGCGTGTTGGAGGCAGTGCCTCCGGACCTGTGTGAACTTGCGAGAGAATGCAGGGAGACCACAGCCGCCCTCTTCTCACAATCTGTAGTGGGTGAAGGGCGACTTCTCCCTGCATTCACCCGATGGTTATCTCTTCCGATTCTGCAGCATGACATTAACATGCTGCAGATATACGAAAATCCGGTAACCTGCACCGTAGCTAAGAACACGCTGTGGTCCGGAGAAGCATAGTGAGCATGGGATTTCTTGAAATCTTGTATTATACAACTCAGCATTTTAGAGATGCAATTCCTGATCGTGTGCGCACACCCTGACAGGTATGGAGTAGGGATGGGCGAATCTACTCGCTAGGACTCGTTACTCGGCGAGTAGTAAGGGACTCGCAGGACTCGGTACTCTGCGAGTTTCCCAGTGATTACTCGCACGAGTCCAATGCAAATCAATATCAATCCTAGTTTTGTCAGAAACGCTGACAAAACTAGGATTGACATTGTTTGCATTAGGCTCGGCTACTGTGCCAGTGATAGCAGGGAAACTCGCAAATAACTGCTGTTTCTTTGCGAGCCGAGTCCAGCTGTCTTCTCTGTGCAGCTCCAGGGTCCTAGAGCCCGCCTGCTCACAGACATGATGTAGCAGTGCTGAGATTGTTCTCAGTCTGCTCATTCCCTGTGCATAGACATCTATATCTATGCACAGGGGATGTAGCAGAGAGGACATCGCGTTTTGGACTACGTCGGACGGAAGAGGATTTTTTTAATTAAAGATGGAGTCCCTAATGGCTTTTTTTTTTATTTCAAATAAAAATTTTCTCTGTGTTGTGTTTTTTTAACCCTTTATTGTAGATTCTTAGTGGCTGGGTCAAACGTGGCCTGACATTAAGAATCTCGGGCTTAATACCAGCTTGTATAACAAAGCTGGTATTCACCCCTTTATTACCCAGCGTGCTACCGCCACCAGGGCCGCTGGAAGAGCGGGGTTCAGCGCCAGAGGATGGCGCTTCAATGAACGTGCCATCTTCTGGGGCGGCTGCGGGCTGCAATTTGCAGCAGGGGGTGCCCAGAAAGCTTGGGCATCCCTGCGCTGCGGATTCTAGCCCCCAGCTGCTTAGCTGTACCTGGCTAGACATAGAAATTGCGCGGAGCCCCACACATTTTTTTTTTATTATTTCATGAATTTCAGAGTCAGAGTCTCAGAGTCAGAGTCTCAGAGTCAGAGTCTCAGAGTCAGAATCTCAGAATTTCATGAAATAATTAAAAAAAAATGCGTGGGGCTCCGCACAATTTCTATGTCTAGCCAGGTACAGCTAAGCAGCTGGGGGCTGGAATCCGCAGCGCAGGGATGCCCAAGCTTTCTGGGCACCCCCCGCTGCAAATTGCAGCCCGCAGCCGCCCCAGAAGATGGTGCATTCATTGAAGCACCATCCTCTGGCGCTGAACCCCGCTCTTCCAGCGGCCCTGGTAGCGGTGGCACGCTGGGTAATAAAGAGGTTAGGGCCAGCTTTGTATTATCAGCTGGCCCTAAGCCCGAAATTTATGGCGGTCACGCCAATATTAGACATGACCGCCATGAATTTCTATTAAATTGTTTTAAAAAAAACACAACACAAAGAAAATTTTTTATTAGAAATAAAAAAAAAAGCCATTAGGGACTCCATCTTTAATTAAAAAAATCCTCTTCCGTCCGACGCAGTCCAAAACGCGATGTCCTCTCTGCTACATCCCCTGTGCATAGATATAGATGTCTATGCACAGGGAATGAGCAGACTGAGAACAATCTCAGCACTGCTACATCAGGCAGCAGGCAGGCTCTAGGACCCTGGAGCTGGCAGCCAGCACACTGAGCAGACAGGATTCTTATCTGTGCGAGTTTCCCAGCGATTACTTACAAAGTAAACGAGTCCAATGCAAATAAATGACAAAACTAGGATTGCTTCAGGCTGAAGCCTCCGAGACACATCTGCGATTTGTAAATCTCACACTACTCGCTATTACTCGCTTCCCCATTCATTAACATTGGACTCGCTAGACTCGCAACGAGTAGCGAGTCCTGTGCTCGGACTCGCTAGAGTCAAGCGATTCCGAGTAATTTAGGATTCGCCCATCACTAGTATGGAGTGATTTATATTTTTGAATTAGTTTTCAAATAAATGAAATTATTTTTATTTTTGTGCATTATAAATGATAACATAAATTTGCTGATAAGCTAAAACTTATATAGAATTGTTTTATTTATGGAAAGAGATAATGTTGTCAAAAGAATAGAATATATGATTGGAAATATTGCTAGTTGCTACTCTTTTTGTGCTTTTTGTGCATCTCATGCTCCTTTAATTCCAATACAAGCCCAAGAGTAGCATAAACTGTTAGATACAGACATGTTTCTAATTTCCAAGCTGTTTTTTTTTTTCATTTTTATTAGGTCAACAATAGGATGCAAGGTACAACTCATTGTTATCTATCTTCATTTGATGAGACCTAATGAAAAAGGAAAGCTACTTGCAAATTGGATACATGTCTGCATATAATTGGTTGGGCTCATTCTAAGCCAATGATTATGGAAACCTTGTTAGCTGGGGAAAATCTAAGCAAAGAAAGCTTTAGTGTGTCTTTATTTGAAAAATATGTCTACACGTATAATATGTTAAGCATTACATAGGAATGCAATATGAAAAAATCATATCTATTCTTCGATTGCCAATTTTGTATATATACATATATAAAATTGCAAAGTAAAAATATAACTCTGATGCTTTAAAATAGATGTTAAAATTCTGGACCTTAAAATGTGGATCTTATGAGTTGGAGATGGGGAAGAAAAAGGATATTATGGAGATAGATGAGTCATCTCTTGAGTTCATGTAGAGGTCTCTAACATACATCGGCCCCAATCATAGGAAAAATTCATATACACATATCTGATTCCAATCTGTCTTTATAAAGCTGAAGTTTCCTTTCCAGTCAGATAATATCCCTGGTTCCTGGTAAATTTGTGAGACTTGATAGATTGCAAAAATGCAAAGGGAATATAACTAGTAGTTATAGATGAACTTGAGTTACCAAGTAAATGTTCTTACACCTGTTATCAAATCATATTTATCTATATAATTACCTTGCAGTGTTTGACATCCACTTCGGTCCCAATGTCCTCCTATCATGCACTTGCTGCAGCCATATTTACACACCAAGTGATATGTGTGCAAATATGGCATCCGCTGGCAGTACTGGCCCATTGTGCAGTGCCGCTAGCAGTGCTGCCAACCCTCACAACTGACAGCACATGCAACTGACATCAGGAGTGCAGCCGCAGCCCGTTGCCAGCAGCCTGTTACCTGCAGCCCACCACACCTCTTTGCCATACATAACACAGCCTCAGTTATTGTGCATGTGCATACCCAGCATGCCCAGATACTGAGATGGCTTCTATCTTTGGCCACATGGGTGTTTACAAAGATGGCAATGACGTGACGCACAGGGGAAAACAGAGAGGCAGAAAAATGGCAGCAGCCTGCATAACTACATATTCACACTTACTCATCTTTGGACACCCAGTTGCACGGGGGGTAAAGAGAGCTACCATGGGGGCACAGAGCACACACAACGAGGTAACAGAGATCACAAAAGGGGCACAGAGAAGACATCTAATCGCTGGAAAAGGACCTGTCACTAACAGCCAATCAGATGGCGCTACGTCACAACCACGTGATCGCTAGCGGCCACCTGGTTGGCCAATTTGCAAGGTCCTAGATGTACTATCAGGACCTTGCAAACTGACCAACCAGGTGGCCGTTAGCAATGACGTAGTTGTGACGTTGCGCCATCTGATTGGCTGGAAGTGACAGGTCCTTTTCCAAGGATCAGATGTCTTCTCTGCCGGTCCTGCTTCAGGCATCGGAAGGTGAGTATGTAAGTTTATTATTTAACAACTTTTAATTACTTTTAGGCTACTTTTTCAGTGTATCTATAGATACACTGCGAAAGTATTCGTACTCGCTATACTCGCAATGAGTAGCGAGTACCGGTACATACTCGTTGCGAGTATAGCGAGCACGAATATTTAGGTACTCGCTCATCCCTAATTGCCACCTAAATAAGTGTGCATGTGTATACCTTGCTCAAGTGGCTGCCATCTTTTGAAACTTGGATATACAACGATGTCGGCGGCGTGACCCGATGCACACATGTTCACTTAGGCTGGCTTCACACCATGATTTTCGGGATCCGGGGCTGTCCGGCTCGGTGTGAACTCGATAACCTTTCACAAACACCCAACTGTCATTCCGTGCCTTCTCATCTCTGCCAGCAGATGACTTTGTTGGCAAGTTATAGCAGAGCTGAAGAAGATAAGAAGACCTGGATTAAGTCGGAGGGAATAATTGCTTTATCTGCACTGAGCATCGAAAATACCGCAAAGGGCTACATTTTTAGTTATTTATTTTTACATTACTATGAAGTCAGTCATTCTATGAAGGTCCCAACAGCCAATCACAGATGCTGTCACAGAGAGTGGGCGTCGGTGATTGGCTGCTGGAATAACATGAAACCAAGCCATACATTCTAGCATCTGGAACATATAGGCAGATTCAGATTCCAGGTTACTCCAACAGCCAATCACAGATGCCCATTCTCTATCACAGTGTCTGTGATTGGCTGTTGGGTGCATCACACATATAGTAGTGTAAAAATAAATAAACAATTTTTAAAAATGATGTAGCACTCCACTGTATTTTTGATTCTTAGCACAGATAAAGGGGAAAGCTATGTGCTGCTACCCCCAGCTGCCTGACTATACCTTGACTGGCAATCAAAATACAGGAAAGCCAATTCTTTTTTTTTTTTTTTTTAAATAAATAATTAAAAAAAATTTGTGGGCTTTTGTCATTCTATTATCACCATCTAGGTAAAACCAGGAAGCTGGGGCTGGGATTCTCACCATGGTAAGGCCCATCCGTTCTGGGTGCCCCAGGTTGAAAACCACAGCCCACACCCACCTCGAAAATGGTACATTTATCATAACGCCATTTCCAAGTGCTTTACCCAGCTATTCCAGCAGCCCTGGTGGTGTGTGGCATTCTGGGTAATAATGGGGTTAATACCAGCTTTGTATTGTCAGCTGGTACTAAACCCGACATTCATGGTATCAGGCCAAATTACAACCCACCCACCATGAATATCTAGTAAAAATGAAAAGAAAACACAACACAGAGACAATTTTTTTTACTACAAATAAAACAAAACCACATTTAAGTGCTCCATCTTTAATTACAACAAAAAGCCTATCTCCAATGTAGTTCACAGGTAAAGTAGGTTCAGCTCTGCTGATCTTACTTTACAGGACAGAGGACAGATGTATAAGGAGGAGTATAGAGAAATGTCTGTTAGCTTTGGTGTAAGTAAATAGTTAGTAATTTTGTTTAAGGCGGTTTCTGTGGAATGATGGGTAGAAGCTGGATTGAAAGCTGTCAAAGAGTAGGTTAAATGATTGATGGATGTAATGTACACTGTAGAAATGCTGTTTGAGAAATTTGGAGGCAAATGGGAGCAGTGATATGTGTAGATAGCTGGAAGTAAAGGTCAGGATGGGAGATGGAGTGTTTGAAATTAGAAGGAAAGTTATCAGAAGTTAATGATAAGTTGAAGTGATGGTTTAGGGATCAGATAAGCTTGGTGCTCAGGTTGGGGAGGATGTGGGATAGACTAGGGTCCAGTGCACAAGATGTAAGGTGCGATTTCGAAAGGAGATTAGAAGTTCTCCATCAATGACTGAGGGGATGGAGGTTAGCGGGAGAGGGCAGTGTCCTTAAATACATATGGGCTGTGATGATTGAGCAGTAAAGACTTGTCTGATCTGCTTGATCTAGTTATTGAAGTGTATGACAAAGTCTTTTGCAGAGATGTGGGAGGTCAAAAAGGACAGCAGCAGATGGAGGAGGGAGCTAAAAGTGTTGAATAGCTACTTGGGGTTGTGGGAAAAAGAAAATATGAGGGTTATGAAATAAGAGGTGAGGGCTGACATGAATTTGAAAGTTGCATGTTTGAATGCTGTGAAATCTTGTGAATGTGGTTTTTTTTTCAGTGTCTCCCAGCACTTACCAAAGCTTTTGAGTGGCATTGTAGTGCCAGGGTTGTCTATTGATTTGCATGCATGAGAGGAGCACCTACTTCAATAGCTGATATGAGTGTAGCATTGCAAAAAGCAGTGACACTGTGTTGTGGAGTGAGGATATGGAGGAAAGTGGTACAATAGAGTGAGAGAATGTGTGAGTGTTAATGTGTGGGAGGTTTCTGCGAGGATGTGCTAGCTGTTGGCTCGAGAGGGCAGGTGAAGAGGACAGAGAGAAGAAAGTGAGTAGGTGGTGGTAAGAAGGGGGGAAATGTGAGGTTAGATAGGGAGCAGAGGAGGTTGAGTATATCTCCATCTGTGTGTGTGGTTATGGAGGAGAACTGAGTGTGGCAAAGAATGAAGCAAATAACAGGAGTTTGGAGGCTGCTGACTGGTGGGTGTCAAGTGGGAATGTTAAAGTCACCCATGCTGATGTTGGGAATGTAAGCAGAAAGTGTAGCAGCCAGGTGGAGCACTGGTCAATAAAGGCGGTGTCAGGGCACGGGGGTCGATACATTACAGCCACTTGGAGGTTGAAGGGAGAGTAGATACGGACAGTGTACTTCAAAAGATGATAGTGTAAAGGGGTGGAGGAGAAGCTGGGTTGAAGCTGCAGTTGTTAGAAAGAGAAGACCCACTCCTCCACCATGTTTGTTGCCAGGGCGTGGTGTGTGGCTGAAGTGAAGGCCACTGTAAAACAGTACAGCATGGGAAGACATATCAGAGGGTATCAGCCATGTATAGGTGAGGCCCAGGAAGGATAGTTTATGAGACGTGATGAGGTCATGAATGAAGTGTAGTTTATTGCAGATGGAACAGGCATTCTAGAGTGCTCTAGAGAGAGGAAGAGGCAGAGTGGGAGTTCTTAGGAGTGGGTTGTATACTTAAAAGAATGTGGTTGTTTCTAGCAGGTATTTGAATGATAGGAGGAACAAATAATGGGGAGTGTTAGATATGACACCTGATGTAAGGAGAAGCAGAGAGAAAGCAAGCAAGTGGAAGACAGAGATTGTCCAGCTTGTTTTGTTTTTCTGTAGAAGAGGTATGCGATTGAGGAGCAGGTCAGCAGAAGAGCTCAGGTGGGGAGTTAAGACGGATGGTGAAATAAATATTTGTGTTGAGAGTGATGTGGTTTGGGGATCGCAAAGGAGTGTAAGGATTAGTGGAGCAATAACTGGTTAGGGCACAAGTGAGCATATTGAAAGTATTCGTGGTAAAGTAAAATATGATGCCAGTCACCACACAAACTATAAGAAGTAGGATGGTGAAACATTCAGGTCAGGTACCATGAAAGCATGTTAAGACAGAGCGATTAAACAGAGGCATAGCTAAGTCACAGTCCATGGTCAGTTACCTGGAGAGGAGTGGATCAGAACAGTGGGAAAGAAAAAAGAATGGACAAACACAGGCAAGTTCAGGCAGCAAAAGATCAACTCCCAGAGCACAGATTCAAGAGACCAACTTAACACCTCAGAGCTGAAACTGAGACTGGCAGTGCTCTGGAAAAAGCAGCAGAGCTAAAATGGTGAGCAATTACAAGAGACAAAGAGCAGCAGCAAAATGTCAGCATAACCTTGAAAGAGATTGGGTGACTGAGCTGTTAATCAGAACACCAAAAGCCCAGCATATTCAGCTCCATATAGGATGACTAAACTGTCAATCACCCAGACCTGCACACCCTGAATGTAGGACAGAGGAATCGTAGCATAAAATTGTAGACACAGTCAGAAGAGAGGTGTAGCTGTTTCTTATCTTCTGGTTGCTTCTGGGTTATTTTTGCAGCACGAAGTCACAGACCTGACCATCCATACCTATAGGTATAAGTGTACACAGACTAAAACAGGTATGAGCAGGAAGGTGGAGTCGACAAGGAAACAGGTCAGTGAAACACAGCAGGGGTAAATTCAGACTCAGTAGTTTTGGAAAATACAGCCAGGGAATATACTGGCAAAGAGAGATATAGAGGTGTTAAATTGGGAAGGATATTATGAAGGATACTACACTAATTAATGGAAAGGTTAATTAAACAAGTTTTCTGATACACAACAGGAAAAAGAAATTGGACACATAAACACAGACATACACTGGTGAAAATAGGGTTTAGTGAATATGAATATGACAGATGATATTTAAACCAGGACACCTACATGTGGATGAAACAGATGGACAGTGAAACCAGTAGTGAAGGCAACAACGGAGAACATACAACATGGGACTACGTGTCTGCCATTTCTGTAATATTTCTGCAGCACACTTAAAGGGAACCTGTCACCTCCTTTGGGCATTTTAAACTATGCCCACCAGCATTTAGATTATGTAAATGGGGTTCTAATAACCCCTGTATGTGCCCGGACTGGCACCTCATACCTGAAATATGTACTTTTATTATGTCCCGAGCTGGCCTCCTACTGAGACCGGGAGGATGCTATTTAGACTGGGTGGATGATGTTCTCGCTGCCCCTTCAGGCTGCTAAACCCGTCCTGCAGTTTTCAAATTTTTCGCCCCTTCTCTGGCCGACGCGGTGATTAACAGCCGCACTTGCAGCGTTTCCTGTGCGGCTCTGTAAAGCGCACTCCCAGCAGCTGCCTGTGTGACTAGTTGAGAAGGTAAATATCGGGTTACTAGGGGCAGCGTTATCCAGCACCGCATAGCGGTAATGCTATGCAGTGCTGGAAAAAGTACTAAGTTTAACCCCTTAACGACCTAGGACGTTGTGCAACGTCCTGTGTTTCTGCCTGTTAACGACCCAGGACGTTGCACAACGTCCTGGCAGATTTGAGCTGCTGCAGCTCCTGTGAGTGGGGTCGCTCAGGTGTCACAGATGCTGCTGCTCTGTGACAACCTGTAGATGACCCCACAGGGGGTGGATTAACCCCCCCGTGCCCAGGACCCCTCCGATCGGCAGTTTAAAAGTGAAACTGCCGATCGGAGGGAATCACAGGGATTCACCCCTCCAGATCTGATTGGAGCTCTCCAATCAGATCTGGAGGGGCGGATCGGTGGGTGCCTACCCCTCCTCAGCCCCCTCCAGCTCCAGGACTGTCCAGGGGGCCCCCCCGTTCCCCCCAGCCCGCCCGCCCCCCTCTATTATAATGTATCTGCCGGCGGGCTGCACCCACGTGCGCCCGCCAGCAACACTGCCTGCTCCAGTGCTCCCCCCCAGGCTGCCCCCACCTCCGGGCCCTGTGCCTGGCCCCCCCTCACCTCCTGCGGCGGGCTGCACACTTCGATGCACCCGCCGCTGTGGCCGCCCTGCCGCCGCCGCCGCCGCTGCTGCAGCTCCTCCTTCTCTGCCCGGCCCGTCGGTCTGTGGCCCCGCCTCCTCTCCCGGCCTCCTCCTGCTCATCGGTGGAACGAGGGAGGTAAGTATGTATGTGTATGTATGTATGTATGCATGTATGTATCTATGCATGTATGTATGTATGCATGTATGTATCTATGCATGTATGTATGTGTGTGTATGTATCTATGTATGTATGTGTGTATGTATGTGTATGTATCTATGTATGTGTATGTGTCTATGTATGTATGTATGTATGTATGTGTATGTGTCTATGTATGCATGTATGTATGTGTGTGTATGTATCTATGTATGTATGTGTGTATGTATGTGTATGTATCTATGTATGTGTATGTGTCTATGTATGTATGTATATATGTATGTGTATGTGTCTATGTATGTATGTATGTATGTATGTGTATGTATCTATGTATGTATCTATGTATGTGTATGTATCTGTATGTATGTATGTATGTGTATGTATCTGTGTATGTATGTATGTATGTATGTGTATGTTTGTATGCATGTATGTGTATGTATGTATGTATGTGTATGTATGTATGTATGTATCTATGTATGTATGTATGTATGAATGAATGAATGAATTGATGGTGGGTGAATGGATAGGGGGTGCATGCGTGGACGTGAGCGTACATGAGCGTGCGTGGACGTGAGTGTGCGTAGACGTGTGCGTGTGTGGACATGTGTGTGGACGTGTGCGTGCATAGATGTGTGTGTGCATAGATGTGTGCGTGCGTGGATGTGTGCATAGATGGATGTGTGCGTAGACGTGTGCGTGTGTGGACATGTGTGTGGACGTGTGCGTGCATAGATGTGTGTGTGCATAGACATGTGTGTGCATAGACGTGTGCGTGGATGATGGGTGCATAGGTGGATGGATGGGTGCAACAAGGGATCAGGTGTCCTCTTGTTGTAGTCTCTGGGATCATAGTCATGGTGCACTGTATGACAGATCATTGTCATACAGTGCACCATAACTCTGACCCCAGAGACTGTAGGAAGAAGACACTTCATCCCTTGCTGCAGTCTCTGGATTGACCAGAGGCGATCGAGCGTCGTGGGACCTTCGTTGTGGACTACGTCGGAGGCGATCGAGCGTCGTGGGACCTTCGTTGTGGACTACGTCGGATCTTTATAATAAAGATGGAGTCCGAATTTTGTTTGTGTTTTTTTTCAAATAAAAAGATTTTTCTCTGTGTGTATTTTCTGACTATTTACCAGAGATTCCTAATGGCGGGTCTAACATTGGCCCTATATTATGAATCTCGGGCTTAGTGCCAGCTGACAATAAAAAGCTGGCATTAACCCCTTTATTACCCAGTTTGCCACCGGCACCAGGGCAACTGGAAGAGCATGGGTACAGCGCCAGAAAATGGCGCTTCAATGAATGCGCCATTTTCTGGGGCGGCTGCGGGCTGCAATTCGCAGCATGGGGGGCCCAGAACGCTTGGGCCTCTCCATGCTGCGGATTCCAGCCCCCAGCTGCCTAGTTGTACCTGGCTGGACCAAAAATATGGCGGAGCCCCATGTCATTTTTTTTTTTCTAGAATTAGTTCTAGAAGAAAAAAAAAGGGCTATGCTGTATTTTTGGTGGCTAGCCAGGTACAACGAGGCAGCTGGGGGTTGGTGGCAGTCTGTAGCTGCCAAGTTGTACCTGGCTGGACCAAAAATATGGCGGAGCCCCACGCCATTTTTTTCTAGAATTAGTCCTAGAAAAAAAAATAAAAATGGGCTTTGCTCTATTTTTGGTTGCCAGCCAGGTACAATGAGGCAGCTGGGGGTTGCTGGCAGTCCGTAGCTGCCAAGTTGTACCTGGCTGGACCAAAAATATGGCGGAGCCCTACGCCATTTTTTTTCTGGAATTAGTCCTAGAAAAAAAATAAAAATGGGCCTCGCTGTATTTAGATGCATAGTGAACGCTTTGAACCCCCAGGTGCTTCACAAATTGATCCGTAAAAATGAAAAAAGAAAATTTGTGTGAAAACAAATGTACTTTTTCCTTATTACGAATCAATTTGTGAAGCACCTTGGGGTTCAAAGTGTTCACTATGCATCTAGATGCATTCCTTGGGGGGTCTAGTTTCCAAAATGGGGTCACTTGTGCGGGAGCTCCAATGTTTAGGCACACAGGGGCTCTCCATACACGACATGGTGTCCACTAACGATTCCAATAGTTAGCGGACACCATGTTGCGTATGGAGAGCCCCTGTGTGCCTAAACATTGGAGCTCCCCCACAATTGACCCATTTTGGAAACTAGACCCCCCAAGGAACATATCTAGATGCATAGTGAGCACTTTGAACCCCCAGGTGCTTCACAAATTGATCCGTAATAATGAAAAAAGAAAATTTGTGTGAAAACAAATGTACTTTTTCCTTCTTACGGATCAATTTGTGAAGCACCTGGGGGTTCAAAGTGCTCACTATGCATCTAGATGCATTCCTTGGGGGGGTCTAGTTTCCAAAATGGGGTCACTTGTGGGGGAGCTCCAATGTTTAGGCACACAGGGGCTCTCCATACACGACATGGTGTCCGCTAACGATTCCAATAGTTAGTGGACACCATGTTGCGTATGGAGAGCCCCTGTGTGCCTAAACATTGGAGCTCCCCACAAGTGACCCCATTTTGGAAACTAGACCCCCCAAGGAACATATCGAGATGCATAGTGAGCACTTTGAACCCCCAGGTGCTTCACAAATTGATCCGTAAAAATGAAAAAAGAAAATTTGTGTGAAAACAAATGTACTTTTTCCTTCTTACGGATCAATTTGTGAAGCACCTGGGGGTTCAAAGTGCTCACTATGCATCTAGATGCATTCCTTGGGGGGTCTAGTTTCCAAAATGGGGTCACTTGTGGGGGAGCTCCAATGTTTAGGCACACAGGGGCTCTCCATACACGACATGGTGTCCGCTAACGATTCCAATAGTTAGCGGACACCATGTTGCGTATGGAGAGCCGCTGTGTGCCTAAACATTGGAGCTCCCCCACAAGTGACCCCATTTTGGAAACTAGACGCCCCAAGGAACATATCTAGATGCATAGTGAGCACTTTGAACCCCCAGGTGCTTCACAAATTGATCCGTAATAATGAAAAAAGAAAATTTGTGTGAAAACAAATGTACTTTTTCCTTCTTACGGATCAATTTGTGAAGCACCTGGGGGTTCAAAGTTCTCACTATGCATCTAGATGCATTCCTTGGGGGGTCTAGTTTCCAAAATGGGGTCACTTGTGGGGGAGCTCCAATGTTTAGGCACACAGGGGCTCTCCAAACGCGACATGGTGTCCGCTAACAATTGAAGCTAATTTTTCAGTCAAATTGTTAGCGGACACCATGTCGCATTTGGAGAGCCCCTGTGTGCCTAAACATTGGAGCTCCCTCACAAGTGACCCCATTTTGGAAACTAGACCCCCCATGGAACTTATCTAGATAGGTGGTGAGCATTTTGAACCCCCAGGTGCTTGACAAATTCATCCGTAAAAATGAAAAAAACACTTTTTTTTCCATAAAAATTTTCTTTTTTAATTTTTACAGATTAATTTGTGAAGCACTGGGGCATTCAAAATGCTCACCACCCATCTAGATAAGTTCCCTGGGGGGTCTAGTTTCCAAAATGGGGTGACTTGTGGGGGAGCTCCAATGTTTAGGCACACAGGGGCTCTCCAAGCGCAACATGGTGTCCGCTAACAATTTGACTGAAAAATCAGCTCAAATTGTTAGCGGACACCATGTCGCGTTTGGAGAGCCCCTGTGTGCCTACACATTGGAGCTCCCCCACACGTGACCCCATTTTGGAAACTAGACCCCCCAGGGAACTTATCTAGATGGGTGGTGAGCATTTTAAACCCCCAGGTGCTTCAAAAATTCATCCGTAAAAATGAAAAAGTGCTTTTATTTCCATAAAAATTTTCTTTCTTCATTTTTACAGATTAATTTGTGAAGCACTGGGGTATCAAAAATGCTCACCACCCATCTAGATAAGTTCCCTGGGGGGTCTAGTTTCCAAAATGGGGTTACTTGTGGGGGAGCTCCAATGTTTAGGCACACAGGGGCTCTCCAAATGCAACATGGTGTCCGCTAACAATTTGACTGAAAAATCAGCTCAAATTGTTAGCGGACACCATGTCGCGTTTGGAGAGCCCCTGTGTGCCTACACATTGGAGCTCCCCCATAAGTGACCCCATTTTGGAAACTAGACCCCCCAGGGAATTTATCTAGATGGGTGGTGAGCATTTTGAACCCCCAGGTGCTTCACAAATTCATCTGTAAAAATGAAAAAGTACTTTTTTTTCTACAAAAATTTTCTTTTAGCCTACATTTTTTCATTTTCACATGGGGAACAGGATAAAATGAATCCTAAAAATTGTTGGGCAATTTCTCCTGAGTACATCGATATCTCATATGTGGTCATAAACCACTCTTTAGGCGCACGGCAGGGCTCAGAAGTGAAGGAGCGCCATTTCACTTTTTGAATGGAAAATTAGCTCCAAAAGTCAAATTGCGCTCCCTCCCTTCTGAGCCCTGCCGTGCGCCCAAAGAGTGGCTTATGACCACATATGAGATATCGATGTACTCAGGAGAAATTGCCCAACAATTTTTAGGATCCATTTTATCCTGTTCCCCATGTGAAAATGAAAGAATTGAGGCTAAAAGAACATTTTTGTTGGAAAAATTTAAATAACCATTTTTTCCTTCCACTTTGCTTTAGTTCCCGTGAAGCACCTGAAGGGTTAATAATCTTCTTGAAGGTAGTTTTGAGTAGCTTGAGGGGTGCAGTTTTTGGAATGGTGTCACTTTTGGGTGTTTTCTGTCATGTACACCCCTCAAAGGGACTTCAAATGTGATGTGGTCACGAAAAAAAATGGCTTTGTAAATTTTGCTGGAAAAATGAAAAATTGTTGATGAACTTTGAACCCTTATAACGTCCGAACAAAAAATTTTTTTTTCTCCAACATTGTGCTGATGTAAAGTAGACATGTGGGAAATGTTATTTATTAACTATTTTGTGTCACATACCTCTCTGGTTTAGCAGAATAAAAATTCATAATTTGAAAATTGCTAAATTTTCAAAAATGTTGCCAAATTTTTAATTTTTTCACAAATAATCGCAAAAATTATCAACCAAAATTTAATACTAACATGAAGCCCAATATGTCACGAAAAAACAATCTCAGAATCGCTAGGATCGGTTGAAGCGCTCCAGAGATATAACCTCATAAAGGGACACTGGTCAGAATTGACAAAAATGGCCTGGTCATTAAGGTCAAAATAGGCCGGGGGCTGAAGGGGTTAAACCGCAATCCGGTAGGCTAGGGTCAAAACGTAAATGTGACCCTAGCCTCACTGTCACAGTAATTAATGATGCCCGCCGCGACAGTGAGTGCGATGTTCCTTAACACTATAGCAGCCATAAAGATGCAGAGTGCATACTCTGTCTCCTACTCAAAGCTCATTTATCCATACACCATCAGTATAAATCTAAGCAGTTCTTACAGACAAGGTCACAATCTGTTTTTATGTAGAATGGCAATACAATCTGGAAATTAAACTTATATTTTATATTATACAAATTATATATTTGACAAATTATATATTTAGCATTAAAATGGAAAAAAGATTACTTTCTAATAACCAATTTCTTATTCATATATGTTTATGGAAAAGCTGGGTGAAGATTGCCGGGGTGGTCCAAAACTAATACTGTAATGTAAACTGGCGCAGAGGCTACTGTCGCTGTCATAGCCTCTGCTCCCTCCCGAAAGAAAGTATCATAAATGATAACTGTTGGTATATGTATTTGTACAGATACCTGCTGAAGACAGCTCACGCAGATTCCTATGAAACCCTTATTTATTACAGGTGCATCTCAATGAATTAGAATATCATACAAAAAGTTAATTTTTTTCAGTAATTCAATACATAAAATAAATGCATATATTATATAGAGTCATTACAGTGCTTTTCAGGGCTCCCTAAAGCGCCCTGAAACATGGCAATGTGACATTGATGTCTCATGAGGAAGGGGCCAGGAAGCCCTGAAACACGTTGAGTAATAAATCAGTATTATATTCACCCTTTGATGTCTCGTGAAATACAGCAGTGCGATTTTTAACCCTTCCTCGTCCCTACTCTATACGCCCACGCTGGGCACTGCAGCAGCCATGATGTGCTTTTATAGTGGTTGTAAAGTATTCACTGATCTCAGGGAGACCAGTCCAAGAAAACACTGCGGGCAGCTGGCTAAAGCGCTCAACACAGTGAATTCCCAGGGGGCAATGTGCCTTGGAATTCACTGTGTTTGAGCGCTTTAGCCAGCTGCCCGCAGTGTTTTCTTGGACTGGTCTCCCTGAGATCAGTGAATACTTTGCAATCTTATCTAAAGGGTTGAGAATGCGCAAAACAGGGTCTTATCTTTTATAGACAGATGTATGATGTTAATATTGGTATTGCTCACCTGATGTGGTTGTGTAGCACACAACCAGCGTAGTCGCTCAGGAAAAAAACAGCTGCTGCAGGGACCGTACTTCCACAGGATGCGGTGCTCAAATCACAGGTTATTTTTCGGACGAAGTACCTTTATGTCCGCGCTGCTGTCAGAAAAGTATACCACCGACACGGGATGTCTAGGTATTAGTGATGATTTATTTCCTTATTTCCAACGCGTTTCGGAGCCACGTGCCGAGCTCCTTCCTCAGGGAATATTCCCTGAGGAAGGAGCTCGGCACGTGGCTCCGAAACGCGTTGGAAATAAGGAAATAAATCATCACTAATACCTAGACATCCCGTGTCGGTGGTATACTTTTCTGACAGCAGCGCGGACATAAAGGTACTTCGTCCGAAAAATAACCTGTACTTTGCAATCTTGGTCTACTAGGCCTTGCTCCCACCTAGCCAGAATCCTACTCCACACTGATGAGGGGCAACACCCCGAAACAGCTGTATGTGGATGGATACCTGGCCTTGGTATTCCCTTGTCGTATCTGTAAACTTGTAAAAGAGTTGGATATTGACTTTAAAGGGAACCAACCACCCCAAATGACCCCCCCGGACTGTTAATATGTGTCCCTACACCCAGCACACACATTTGGGGCAATCGTTTTTGCTAAAAAAACTGTTTAGTAGAAGCTAAGATATATGTTTATAAAGTGTAATCAATCGCGACGGATAGGTGTTACCTAGCTTTGTCCACGTGCAGTGCTCGTGTCTGTGATCCTCCTCTCCCTCCTCCCCTCTCAATTTCTAAGAGCCCGGCCGCGTCATGAAAGGGGCGGGGCTAAATCGCGGCGAACCCCGCCCCCTTTCATGACGCGATTTAGCCCCGCCCCTTCATGACGCGGCCGGGCTCTTAGAAAGTGAGAGGGGAGGAGGGAGAGGAGGATCACAGACACGAGCACTGCACGTGGACAAAGCTAGGTAACACCTATCCGTCGCGATTGATTACACTTTATAAACATATATCTTAGCTTCTACTAAACTGTTTTTTTAGCAAAAACGATTGCCCCAAATGTGTGTGCTGGGTGTAGGGACACATATTAACAGTCCGGGGGGGTCATTTGGGGTGGTTGGTTCCCTTTAAGGGCCACTTCATATGGTGGTTATGGTGTTCTTCGCAAGGAGCCACCCCTTGGCTGGGTCCTTCCCTGGAGGGATATCTGGCTAGTCCTGTGTTTGAGACTCCTAACCGAGGCTCCACAGACTCTATTTGCATATTCATATTTCCCAGGGGGCAATATGCTTAGGAATTCACTGTGTTTGAGCGCTTTAGCCAGCTGCCCACAGTGTTTTCTTGGACTGGTCTCCCTGAGATCAGTGAATACTTTGCAATCTTGGTCTACTAGGCCTTGCTCCCACCTAACCAGAATCCTACTCCACACTGATGAGGGGCAAGACCCTGAAACA
This sequence comes from Allobates femoralis, assembly GCA_033576535.1. Lineage (NCBI taxonomy): Eukaryota > Metazoa > Chordata > Amphibia > Anura > Aromobatidae > Allobates > Allobates femoralis. Next base: position 195,669,175 of record JARQOC010000005.1, on the reverse strand, counting down.
GCTGTATGTGGATGGATACCTGGCCTTGGTATTCCCTTGTTGTATCTGTAAATTTGTAAAAGAGTTGGATATTGACTTTAAGGGCCACTTCATATGGTGGTTATGGTGTTCTCCGCAAGGAGCCACCCCTTGGCTGGGTCCTTCCCTGGAGAGATATATGGCTAGTCCTTTGTTTGAGACTCCGAACCGAGGCTCCACAGACTCTATTTGCATATTTATAGTGGTTGTGACTCTCACAACTACACAAGGTGAAGCCTCTGATACCTATATGGGTAATATGTTATCTCTCAGACTCTTCATCCTCCCTTTAATTTTCTGAGACAATGACCTTTGGGTTTTCATTAGCTGTAAGTAGTGATGAGCGAGCATGCTCGCCACTACTCGGTACTCGCACGAGTATCACTGTACTCGGGCTACTCGGCGAGCACCGAGTAATCTCGCGATACTCGTGCTGTGCTCGTGGTCGTCATCTCTGCATGTTGGCGCTCTTTTGAGAGCCCACATGCAGGGATTGGCTGGCAGACCACTGCAATGCCACAGCCCTGTTAGTCGTGGCATTGCAGTGATTGGCCGGCCTGCACAGCGTGATCGAGCCTTTATAAGACCCGGCCGCGCTGTGCTCTGCACACAGGCATCCAGACAGTGAGTGTAGGGAGAAAGTCTGCTGCTGCTTAGTGACAGATTTGCAGTCCTCATAGGTAGATCCGTAGCAGGGCTGCAAACTGCTGCTGACCACAACAGTCCTTCTCAGGACTAATCTAGGAGGATATAGGCAGGGTGATACAGATCGGAATCCAAGCTTTTCTGTGACCATAACAGTCACCAGACTGTTGAACTTACTACCTTGATCCAGGTTAGGGACTAAAATCCAAATCTCCTGTGACCATTACAGTCACCAGACTGGTGTACTTACTACCTTAATACAGGTTAGGGACTAAAATCCTACTCTCCTGTGACTATTACAGTCACCAGACTGGTGTACTTACTACCTTGATACAGGTTAGGGACTAAAATCCTACTCTCCTGTGACCATTACAGTCACCAGACTGGTGTACTTACTACCTTGATACAGGTTAGGGACTAAAATCCTAATCTCCTGTGACCATTACATTCACCAGACTGGTATACTTACTACCTTAATACAGGTTAGGGACTAAAATCCTACTCTCCTGTGACCATTACAGTCACCAGACTGGTGTACTTACTACCTTGATACAGGTTAGGGACTAAAATCCTAATCTCCTGTGACCATTACAGTCACCAGACTGGTGTACTTACTACCTTAATACAGGTTAGGGACTAAAATCCTACTCTCCTGTAACTATTACAGTCACCAGACTGGTGTACTTACTACCTTGATACAGGTTAGGGACTAAAATCCTACTCTCCTGTGACCATTACAGTCACCAGACTGGTGTACTTACTACCTTGATACAGGTTAGGGACTAAAATCCTAATCTCCTGTGACCATTACATTCACCAGACTGGTGTACTTACTACCTTAATACAGGTTAGGGACTAAAATCCTAATCTCCTGTGACCATTGAAGTCACCAGACTGGTGTACTTACTACCTTGATACAGGTTAGGGACTAAAATCCTACTCTCCTGTGACCATTGCAGTCACCAGACTGGTGTACTTACTACCTTGATACAGGTTAGGGACTAAAATCCTAATCTCCTGTGACCATTACATTCACCAGACTGGTGTACTTACTACCTTGATACAGGTTAGGGACTAAAATCCTACTCTCCTGTGACCATTACAGTCACCAGACTGGTGTACTTACTACCTTGATACAGGTTAGGGACTAAAATCCTAATCTCCTGTGACCATTACATTCACCAGACTGGTGTACTTGCTACCTTGATACAGGTTAGGGACTAAAATCCTAATCTCCTGTGACCATTACAGTCACCAGACTGGTGTACTTACTACCTTAATACAGGTTAGGGACTAAAATCCTAATCTCCTGTGACCATTACAGTCACCAGACTGGTGTACTTACTACCTTGATACAGGTTAGGGACTAAAATCCTACTCTCCTGTGACCATTACAGTCACCAGACTGGTGTACTTACTGCTTTGATACAGGTTAGAGACTAAAATCCTAATCTCCTGTGACCATTACATTCACCAGACTGGTGTACTTACTACCTTGATACAGGTTAGGGACTAAAATCCTAATCTACTGTGACCATTACAGTCACCATACTGGTGTACTTACTACCTTAATACAGGTTAGGGACTAAAATCCTAATCTCCTGTGACCATTACAGTCACCAGACTGGTGTACTTACTACCTTGATACAGGTTTGGGACTAAAATCCTAATCTCCTGTGACCATTACATTCACCAGACTGGTGTACTTACTACCTTGATACAGGTTAGGGACTAAAATCCTACTCTCCTGTGACCATTACAGTCACCAGACTGGTGTACTTACTACCTTGATACAGGTTAGGGACTAAAATCCTAATCTCCTGTGACCTCAACAGTCACCAGACAGTTGTCGCTGTATACAGGCAAAATGCGCAAGGGCGTTGGCAAGGAACAAGGAAGTGGACGTGATGGTGGTGCAGACAGAGGCCGAGGTCGTGTGCAAGCACTAATTTCGCAACAACAAAGGGGCACATCTCCTCGCTCGCACGTCCTGTCCCAAATTCTTGGGGCCCACAGCAGTACACAGCTTTTGAACCAAGACCAGTGTCAACAGGTTGTTACTTGGATAGCAGATAATGCTTCAAGTCAGATGGGCACCTCCACAAACACCCTATCTTCCACACGGTCAAGTGTCAGTAGCCGTGATACTGCACCGCACATTTCCCAACCTGATCCTCCTTCCTACCACCAGGACGAGTACACGTCCACGGACATTACTGATCCCACACTAGGACACTCGGAAGAGCTGTTCACGTATCCATTCGCAGAATCTGGCCTGTCGCCAGCTCCTCTTGAAGTGGGTGATGAGGAGATGGTATGTACAGATGCCCAAATATTTGAGCAGCCACGTTCTCACGAACGGAACGTTGGCAACGTGTCTCAACAAGGGGTGGACGATTATGAGACAACAATTGCCAGGAAGTCAGGAGGAGGATCAGGGTGCGGAAGAGGAAGACGACATGGTGAATGATCCAGTAGCTGACCCAACATGGCAGGAGGATATGCAGAGCGAGGCCAGCAGTGCACAGGGGGAGGGAGGCGTAGCATCCCAACAGGCAGTACGAAGCAGGGTCGTGTCCGCAGGCAGAAGGCAGCCAACCGTTCCCCGGAACACCAACACGACTCAAGGTGCCTGTGCAAATGTTCGGTCTTCCAGAGTCTGGGAGTTTTTTAAGTTGGCTCCAGAAGACTCTAAAAAGATCATTTGCAACACCTGCCATGCCAGTATCAGCAGGGGTACGAAAACTAGCAGCCTGACCACCACCAGCATGATCAGGCACATGTCAGCCAAGCACCCGACTTTGTGGGAAGTACAACAGAGTCGAGGAGCTGTGCTTGCTCATGTCACTGCTCCGTCTTTGCATGTTGTGCTTGCGAGCCAATCCCCTGTCCATGTTGGCCGCGAACAAGCCTCCGGCCGTGCACCTGAAGTTACCCACGCACAAATAACACCAGCATCAAGCACGTCCTTGTCCCAGCGCAGCATTCAATTATTCATTCAGCAAACATTTGAACACAGGCGCAAATACGCTGCCAACGCCCCACATGCCACAGTCCTGAATTATCACATTTCGCGACTCGTAGAGCTAGAAATGTTGCCTTTCCGGCTGGTGGAGACGGAAGCATTCCGCGACCTGATGGCGGCTGCTGTCCCACGTTACTCGGTCCCCAGCCGCCACTATTTCTCCAGATGTGCCGTCCCCGCATTGCATAACCACGTGTCCAACAGCATCACACGTACCCTGAACAACGCTGTCCACCTAACCACAGACACGTGGACAAGTGCTTGTGGGCAAGGCGTAGACAAGTGCTTGTGGGCAAGGCCGCTACATCTCCTTGACGGCACACTGGATTAATATTGTGGAGGCTGGGACCCAGTCTGAGCGAGGGACGGAACACGTCCTTCCCACACCAAGGATAGCAGGCCCTACCTCTGTCAGGGTTTCACCGACACTCTACAGCTCCGGAATGTCATGCTCCTCAGCCTCCTCCTCCTGCGCATCCTCATCCACTGTACCCTCCACACCAGTCCCAAGCTGGAAGCACTGCAGCACTGCCTCTGCAAAGCGGCAACAGGCTGTGCTGAAGCTAGTCTGCATAGGTGACAAACCCCACAATGCAGAAAAGGTGTGGACAGCTCTGAAACAGCAGGCAGATCACTGGCTCACACGTCTGAACCTAAAGCCAGGAAAGGTCGTGTTGACAATGGCCGGAACCTGGTGGCAGCTTTGAGGCGAGGCCAGCTGACGCATGTTCCATGCGTGGCCCATGTGCTCAACCTGTTGGTTCAGAGGTTTGTAAAGTCATACCCAGAGGTGTCTGAACTGCTGGTAAAAGTTCGCCGTCTGTTCGCCTTGCCGGCTTTCAGCGCCGTTTGCGTCTTCCGGCCAACAGACTGGTGTGTGATGTCCCCATGCGTTGGAATTCAACTCTGCACATGTTGGTCAGGATATGTGAGCAGAAGAGGGCAGTTGTGGACTACCTGCATCACCTAAGCCATCGGGAAATGGGTCAAACTCCACACATAACACCCGAGGAGTGGAGATGGATGTCGGACCTATGTGCCGTCCTCCAAAACTTTGAGGACTCCACCAAGATGGTGAGCGTCGATGACGCCATTATTAGTGTCACCATACCACTACTCTGCCTTCTAAAACGGTCTCTGCTGAAAAACAAAGAGGATGCATTGCAGGCCAAGCGCGATGACTTGGAGCAGGAAACAGTAGTGGGTGTGGGTGAAAACACACAGCCCAGCCTCATCTCATCACAACGTGCAGTGGAGGACTATGATGAGGAGGAGGAGGATGAAGACATGGAGCAACTCTCTGGCCAAATTGAGGATATGACATGCACACCAGTCATACCCTCGATTCAGCGTGGCTGGCCAGAGGACAGGGGAGATGAGGAGGAGGAGGAGGAGGAGGACAGCATGTTCAGTCATTGTGTTGGTCTGAATACTGAAGTGATGGCTTTTAAGAGTCTGGCGCACATGGCTGACTTTATGGTAAGCTGCCTGGCTCGTGACCCTCGCGTTCAGAACATCTTGGCCGACAATCAGTACTGGTTGGCAACACTGTTAGACCCACGCTACAAGGAGAACTTTATGTCTCTCATTCCTGAGGCGGAGAGGTCAGCCAAAATGCAGGAGTTCCAGAAAGCCATAGTCACGGAAGTAGGCAAATCATTCCCCTCACAAAACTCTAGCGGCATAGGTCAGGAATCGGTGGACAACCAAGGCGTACGGCCGAGAGGGGCACATGTCCAATCCGCCAGAGGTAGGGGAACACTCTTTACGATGTGGGACAGTTTTCTCAGCCCCTCACGTACCACAGCTCCTGAGGTGCGGGGTAGTGCCACAAGAAATACTAAGTTTGGCCAGATGCTGAAGGAGTACCTTGCAGATCGAACAACTGTACTGCGAGATTCCTCTGTGCCTATCTATTATTGGGTCTTCAAGCTGGACACGTGGCATGAATTGGCTCTCTACGCCTTGGAAGTCCTGGCCTGCCTTGCCGCTAGTGTATTGTCAGAGCGTGTTTTCAGTGCCGCAGGTGGAATCATTACTGATAAACGCACCCGCCTGTCAACTGAAAATGCTGACAGGCTGACTCTGATCAAGATGAACAAGGGTTGGATTGGGCCAGACTTCACCACACCACCAACAAATGACAACTGAATTTAAATTTTGTTATGGGAATTTGCCATGTACCTCCACTCACCCATGGGTACACACTTCTGGACTTTGGCTAATCGCTGGTCAGCTCCTCCTTCTCCTCATGAGCCACCATGATGACCGTTACAATAGTTAGGCTTTTGTTTGAGGTATACCCGCAGTGGTAAATTTTTTCACCCATTCTTTTAGAATGGGCATTACAACGACTGGAGACCCGCTCTTTTTCAATGGGAAAAATGTTTTGAGGCCATCATGCACGTCTCTATCCAGGGACAATGTGGAGCCTCCCAATTTTTGGCTGCCCTGTCAAAGGGCTATACTACAATACACCCACTTGAGGTTTACAGGCCCTACTGCATGTCTGTATGCATGGGTCATTGTTGAACCTCCCAATTTTTGGCTGCCCTGCCAAAGGGCTATACTACAATACACCCACTTGAGGTTTACAGGCCCTACTGCATGTCTCTTTCCTGGGACAATGTGGAGCCTCCCAATTTTTGGCTGCCCTGGCCAAAGGGCTATACTACAATACACCCACTTGAGGTTTACAGGCCCTACTGCATGTCTCTATCCTGGGACAATGTGGAGCCTCCCAATTTTTGGCTGCCCTGGCCAAAGGGCTATACTACAATACACCCACTTGAGGTTTACAGGCCCTCCTGCACGTCTCTATCCTGGGACAATATGGAGCCTCCCAATTTTTGGCTGCCCTGGCCAAAGGGCTATACTACAATACACCCACTTGAGGTTTACAGGCCCTACTGCATGTCTGTATGCATGGGTCATTGTTGAACCTCCCAATTTTTGGCTGCCCTGCCAAAGGGCTATACTACAATACACCCACTTGAGGTTTACAGGCCCTACTGCATGTCTGTATGCATGGGTCATTGTTGAACCTCCCAATTTTTGGCTGCCCTGCCAAAGGGCTATACTACAATACACTCACTTGAGGTTTACAGGCCCTCCTGCATGTCTGTATGCATGGGTCATTGTTGAACCTCACAATTTTTGGCTGCCCTGGCCAAAGGGCTATACTACAATAACCCACTTCAGGTTTACAGGCCCTCCTGCACGTCTCTATCCTGGGACAATGTGGAGCCTCCCAATTTTTGGCTGCCCTGGCCAAAGGGCTATACTACTATACACCCACTTCAGGTTTACAGGCCCTCATGCACGTCTCTATCCAGGGGCATTGGTGAACCTCCAAATTTTCGATTGCCCTGGCAAAGGAAAATACTACAATAGACCCAGTTCCTCAAAATGGGCACATTATGTCAAGAGGCCTTCATGTACGTCTCTTCTCAGGGACATCGGAGTGCCGCACAATGTTTTCACGTAAAATCTTTCATGTAATCACAAAAAGTAACATACACCAGCTGTATCTCACTATTGGGTATGTGCCCTTAACATTTCCACCCTAAATATTCATTTTGGTATCATTTTGGAAGGTTTTCTGGTGACTCCGTAAAATTGGCGTGAAACTCGGACAAGATTGTTCACAGCTGTGACTTTTGAGTGAGAAATGCTTCCAGGGGTCTTCCCCATGGTGTTGCCATGTCATTTGAGCACTCTTCTGAGACTTTTGTGACATTTGTAGGGTTTCTACATGCTGCCGGCAGTCATTTCACAAAAATACTCGGGTCTCCCATAGGATAACATTGGGCTCGGTACTAGGGCCGAGTACGCGAGTATCTCGGGATGCTTGGCCCGAGCTTCGAGCACCCGAGCATTTTAGTACTTGCTCATCACTAGCTGTAAGCCATAATCATCAACTTTAACAGAAATAAACACTTGAAATAGATCACTGTTTCTAATGACTATATTATATATGTATTTCACTTTATGTATTAATTTACTGAAATAAATACATTTTTTGATGATTTAATTCATTTAGATGCACCTGCATATTGATGGCTGAATCATGCACAACAATCATTTTCTACCTAGTGTGTCCCCTTATTTTATGCTAGATTGCAAGCTTGTGAGCAGGGCCATCACTCCTCCTGTAACTGTTGAATTATGTACTGTCTTTATTGCCTACACATGTCCCCACTGACTTGTAAAGGGCTGCAGAATACCAATATATATACATACAATTATTTGTATCTGATTCAGGGGTGGGGCTAGTCTCTGCTTGCTGCATTCTGTCCATTGAATGGGCATTAGCAGTTTGCTCTATTGCCGTCTCATCACGTCTTGCTAAGATTCGGCAAGGGAGTGCACTGTCACTGTGAATCGGAAAGAATATTGCATAGTGACAAAGGCTCATAGGTGAGTATAATAAAAAGTCTTCTCTATGTTATGCAGATTGGCTTGAGGACTTACATACAGCAGTCTGGACTGAAAAAACCTGGTGACAGGTTGCCTGTAGAGAATCAACTGTACCACATAAGTAGTTGTCATGGTCTACGACTGGTTACTATAGGTTTTCGCCATAGTCTATGACTGGTCACAATAGGTAGGTGTCACAATCTATAGCTGGTCACGATAGCTAGTTGCCCATGGTCTATGACTAGTCACTATATGTGGTCGTCACAATCTATAATGGGTTACTATTGGTAGTCGCCATGGTTTAAGACTGGTCACTATAGGTAGTTCTCATGGTTTATGACTGGTCAATATAAGTATTCGTCATGGTTTATGGGTTGGTAACTATAAGGCTATAAGTAGTTGCCATGGCAGATCAGAGTGTCTGATTATCCTGGAGATGGAACTGAAGATTCTTGCTTCTCAAGCCACAACAATCCAATAATGTGAGGGACATGCAGGAATTCATAATGATGTCCTGTCTGCATTAAGAGACAGAAGGGGGATCAGATGTCAGGGGCATGTTGGACTTAGAAGTCCTGTCCTGTCTGATTTCAGGGGCATGTTGGTCCTCATTATAAGTGCCCAGTGGATATGGAACAGCTAGCAGGAGATATGTAGCAACCAGAACAGGGCATCAGTCTTCTCTCCCCATGATTTAATGCCTGTATCTTCATATTAGAAGGCTGCTCCCCCCACCTCTCCCTATACAGGTGCTGTCCTGACCTTCTACACAACAGAAGCAGCAAACAATGTTAGCACAGGTCCTAGCGACACATGGCTCTGTCATTCTTCAACAGACAGGAACTGACTAGAGGAAGCGGAGCTGCTTCCTTCCTCAGCGCTGCCTTCACTCTTGGCTCTTGCACTGTCTCCTGTGTACGCTACTGCTTGGCCAATCATCGCTGTCCTATCCCTTTGTCCAGCAGATAGTTAAGGCCAGCCGTGGATAACTAGCTTAGTACAAATATTACTGTTAGACCGTTTAAAAAAATACAACTTATTTCAGAAAAAAAGGCCTTCGTATGGCTATATTAGCAGGACATTGGCATTTGAAAGGCAGGGATTAAAAATAAAAATAAAAAAGAGAAGATCGGAATCACAGCTGGTCATCTCACAACATATGTAGAGCCAAAGCAATCATAAATAAGGACACGTATGAGGAGGGTAATTTACTGTCATTAAAAAAATGATTTGAGATGTATGAAAACATAATTTAAAATTACCAAACCTGATATAAAGTAAACATTAATGCAGCTGACATGCAAAGATGCCTGTGAAGTGTCTTTGGGAATGCTTTATAATAACAGTTACTTTGTGACATGATTTATCCCCAGTTGAAAAAAGAGTATGCCAATATGCAGAACTTTCAAAATGCCTTTCTACTTTCCTTTAATGGTGTTTTGGAAAGATAAGGCTAGGAAAAACTAAATTTGCATACTGAGAACTCAGAAATGGATTTTTTCTTAATTCACACAGCCTTATTATAAATCATCCAGCTATAGTCAAATAGGTTGACAGAACTTGACAGTCACGTTTTCTTGTGTAATGTAGAAAGGGATTGAAATATTTATGTCTCGAGTCTCATTAGATGATGAATACATGAAATGAATCAAGGCTACATAAAAGCATGCTAGAAAATAATTGCAGAGACAATTAGTACTAACAACAATAATGCACAAAGCATTATATTATGGTTCTTATTTATGAAAACAATTGCATACAAAATATTGACGGGTAAAATAAAGGAACCAAAAGAATTGAAATGAGTGAACTTTCCCCGAACATGTTCACCAATTTCAATTTTAGTAAGAACATTGAAGATTTTGTTCGAGATTGGAAAACCAAGCAATGTAGCTAGAAATCGCCAAACATGGCTTTGCTTAGGAAAAAAGTTTGAAATGTAAAATAGCCCTAAAAACCTTTCTTAATTGTTTGGGGCCCAAACACTCACTGGAAGACCCGCAGGCGGTGAACAACACCGAACCAAACCATAAAGTTAGGAGTGTTCTTCAATCGGGTCTACCGGCTTGTATCAAGCCGTAGAATTTTTTTGAGCTTTAAATGAATTTTTTTAAGCTTCCTATAGTTTCCAGGTGTTTCTACACCTGCAGAGTATCAATTTTGAAAACTGCCAGATGTGGCAGTAGCTGGGAAGTCCATGAAGCTTACAAAATCCTTAAAACATCCTTTAAAAAGAGCTTAATATTTTGTGGGGATTTTTTTTGGAATTGCTTTTTTTATTTTATTATTTTTTTATTATTTAATTTTTTTAAATATTTATTTTTTTTGGAGAGCAAACCTTTAATATTGCAGAGAGTCATCAGTTTCCAAGGCCAACTCTTCTACAGTTATGTGATAGCAATTCATATAAAAATATCATATGGTCATTATATCTTTCATAGCCATTGATAGAAGAAAGAGACGGCACTCACTGGATTGATGATGCTTCTTTTATTCAACTGTGAAAGTTGACATCAGTGCGGGAAGAGGGAGTGAGGAGTCAGTGGACAATGGCACGCCATTTCGTGGGGTCTCCGCTTCAACGGGTCTTATTCACGACGAGTGATGTCAGATCCTCTTACTAAACAGGTAGTATACGTTCACGTCACCGCCCCAATACAAAGTGCAGTTAAAAACACAGTACAATTGTCAACAACATCGATTACACTATAAATTTAATTACAAGATAGCAAAATAGTCAAACTAGAAACACATATAATATGTTTTATATCATTTACCGTATATACTCGCGTATAAGCCCAGTTTTTCAGCCCAAAAATTGGGCTGAAAAGTCCCCCCTCGGCTTATACGCGAGTATATACCCAGTGGTAGTATACAGCTGCCCGCCACCCCCATCAGTATACAGGCCCCCCCATCAGGATCCAGGGCCCCCCTCCTTGCTCCGCAAAACCTGCAAAGTAAAATCATTATACTTATCACAGTCCTGTCGCCGCCGTCCCCGTCGCTGCCATCGCGATCCCCGGCTTCATCCGTCTTCTTCCGGCTTCCTTTGATCGCAGGCAATGACGTCATTGCCTGCGCCGACCACAGGAAACCAGAAGACGCTGGAAGAAGACGGGGAGCGCGATGGCAGTGGCGGGGACGGCGGCGACAGGACAGTGATAAGTATAATGATTTTGCTTTGCAGGTTTTGCGGAGCAAGGAGGGGGGCCCTGGATACTGATGGGGGGGCCTGTATACTGATGGGGGTGGCGGGCGGGCAGCTGTATACTACCACTGGGGCTGTATATACCTCTGGGGCTGCTGTATACTACCACTGGGGCTGTATATACCTCTGGGGCTGCTGTATACTACCACTGGGGCTGCTGTATACTACCACTGGGGCTGCTGTATATACCTCTGGGGCTGCTGTATACTACCACTGGGGCTGTTTATACCTCTGGGGCTGCTGTATACTACCACTGGGGCTGCTGTATATACCTCTGGGGCTGCTGTATACTACCACTGGGGCTGTTTATACCTCTGGGGCTGCTGTATACTAACACTGGGGCTGTATATACCTCTGGGGCTGCTGTATACTAACACTGGGGCTGTATATACATCTGGGGCTGCTGTATAATACCACTGGGGCTGTATATACCTCTGCGGTTGCTGTATACTACCACTGTGGCTGCTGTATACTACCACTGGGACTGCTGTATATACCTCTGGGGCTGCTGTATACTACCACTGGGGCTGTTTATACCTCTGAGGCTGCTGTATACTACCACTGGGGCTGCTGTATACTACCACTGGGGCTGCTGTATACTACCACTGGGGCTGTTTATACCTCTGGGGCTGCTGTATACTACCACTGGGGCTGCTGTATACTACCACTGGGGCTGCTGCTGTATATACCACTGGGGAGGCTGCTGTAACACTGCTGGGGCCTGTATATACCACTGGGGAGGCTGCTGTATACCACACTGCTGGGGCTGTATACCTGTGCTGGGGTCCACCCTCGGCTTATACATGAGTCAATAGGTTTTCCCAGATTTTGGGGGCAAAAGTAGGGGGGTCGGCTTATACACGGGTCGGTTTATACACGAGTATATACGGTATATCAAAATAGATAATTGTAATGTATTATACATCATACCTTTAGGACATTAAGGCGGGATGGACCGCCAGATATTATGAATCATTATTTTATCGTTATGTCTTAAGCATCTCAAGAAGTTTAATATTACTTGAGCTTGAAGTCGATATTTACCCCTAGTGATCTGGGAGCCTTTTTAATATTAGTATTATCCAAACCTTTATTAGCCCCTTGCAATAAAAGCCTCCCAGTTCTGTGACGTCCATCCCAGCACTCCATAAACCGATACAGTTTTTGTCTCCACTGTTTCTAGGGTAGGGGTGGCTCACTACAGCCCTCAAGGTCTGAAAACAGTGCAAATTTTTAGGATTTTCTAAGCATTGCACAAGGGCTAATTTCATCACCTGCATAGGTGATGACTCCAGCAACTTGTGCAATGCTAGGTAATTACTGAAAACGGGGGATGCTAACTTAGGATCAGGCGGGAAGTCGGCAGGGGGAGCAATGAGGGGGCATCAGGGAGCGGGGAGCGCAGAACAGAGCAGGAAAGCCGGCGGTGAAGTCTCACCACTAGCTTTCCCGCTGGTTACTTCAAATGATCAGCTGATGCAGACCAGCTGTTCATTTGAAGAAGCCATGGTGATGTTAGGGAAAGGTTCATGTGAGTTCATGCAGCATGAACTCACATGAACTTTCCCACGCCCGGGTGCTGCACAGCTACATCTCTGGTAGAGGTCCTCTACCAGAGATGTAGCTGAGCTAAAGAAGAAAACCTGATTGGACTTCGTTGGACAGAAGAGGAAATTTTTTTTTAATAAAGATGGAGTCTCTAAGTGTATTTTTTGTTTTATTTTCAATAAAATATTTTTTTCTCTGTGTTGTGTGTTTTTTTTTTTTTAAATTCACTAGAAATTCATGGCGGTCATGTCTAATATTGGCGTGATCCCATGAATTTCGGGCTTAGGGCCAGCTGATAACACAAAGCTGGCCCTAACCCCTTTATTACCCAGTGAGCCACGGCACCATGGCCCTGGATGAGTTGGGTTCAGCGCCAGAAAATGGCGCTTCTCTGAACGCGCCATTTTCTGGGGTGGTTGTGGGCTGCAATTCGCAGCGGGGGGTGCCCAAAAATCTTGGGCCTCACTGCGCTGCAGATTTCAGCCCCCAGCTGACTAGTTGTACCTGGCTGGACAAGGAAATAGTGTGGAGCACCACATATTTTTTTATTATTTCATGAAATTCATAAATTAATTAAAAAAAAAGGGCTTCCTTCTATTTCTGCTTCCACGCAGGTACAAATAGGCACCTGGGGGTTGGAGGCAGCCCGTTCCTGCCTGCTGTACCTGGCTTGCCAAAAAAATACGGCGAAGCCCACGTCAATTTTTTTTTGAAAAATTCAGAAAAAAATAAAAAAATACATTTAGGGACTGCATCTTTATTAACCCCTCGATGCCGGAGCACAGCAGCATTGTAAGGGGGGTTGACTCAGATCACCCGAGGACAGCTCAGGTGGCATGACCTGAGCTATCCTCGGGTGACCTGAGTTAACCCCCCTTACAATGCCGCAGTGCTCTGGCCTCGAGGGGTTAATAAAGATGCAGTCCCTAAATGTATTTTTTTAATTAATTTTTCCCAAAAAATTTGATGTGGGCTTCTCCAGATTTTTGTGTCCAGCCAGGTACAGCAGGCAGGAACAGGCTGCCTCCAACCCCCAGGTGCCTAGTTGTACCTGCCTGCAAACAGAAATAGAAGGAAGCCCTTATTTTTATTAATTCATGAATTTCATGAAATAACAAAAAAAAGAATACGTGGGGCTCCACGCTATTTCTATGTCCAGCCAGGTACAACTAGGCAGTTGGGGGCTGGAATCCGCAGCGCAGGGAGGCCCAAGCTTTCTGGGCACCCCCCGCTGCGAATTGCAGACCGCAGTCACCCCAGAAAATGGCGCGTTCAGAGAAGCACCATCTTCTGGCTCTGAACCCAGCTCATCCAGGGCCCTGGTGCCGTCTATTGTGGATTCCGTGACTAGAATTTCTGGATTGGAGCTCCCTCGTGTGGTTGAGACAGGTGATGCATCTGCTCTGTCTGTCAGAGATGTATCACCTGAATCTGATAATGACTGGAGGGGTGATTTGGACTGGGATATTTAAGTGTGCTAATTTGGCTGGCTCTTTGCCAGTGGTGAATTGTTCATGGAGTGACTGCCTTCTCCTGGTCCTTGCTGAATCCATTACAGATAAGTGAATGGTTGTTTTTTCTGCAAATCTGTGGCTCATTTGTAATGTGCCTTTTGTATCTGAATTACTATGCTTCTGCTCTGAGTGTAGGATTCGTTTGTCTGTATAAGTGTTGTTTTTTTCCTGCATTCAGTTAGGGAAGAATTTCTCCCTAATCCATTAACCATTCCATTACCTGTCTGTAGTTCCAGTTTTGTTTAGTGTCAGTTTTACTGATTTTGGAATTGTTCGCAGGAGTCTTTCTGGTTTAGTGGGAGGCTAGTCGGTGTGATCTCAGAGTTTTTGCATATCCAGCAGTTGGTTTTTTGATAGGGTTTTGACGCTGGTCGCGGAAGTAATCCGTCCTGTCCTTTCTCTATTTAGTTATAGCGGGCCTCTCTTTGCTTGTGTCTGTTTTCTGCCTGTGTAATGTTTTTCATCTCCACTAACCGTCAGTATTTGTGGGGGCTAGCTATTCCTTTGGGGTCTGCTCCGAGGCAGTCAGGTTTTTCCTGTTTCCATCTTTAGGTTTAATTAGTCCTCCAGCTGTGCTGAGTAGCTATAGGGCATTGTAGTGCGCTCCATGGCTACTACTAGTTGCGGGGGTTAGTCAGGATTGCGCGACAAGTATTAGTCCCCTGTGAACACCACATGATACTGCTCAGTTGCTGGTTCATAACAGCCGTGGCTCACTGGGTAATAAAGGGGTTAGAGTCAGCTTTGTGTTATCAGCTGGCCCTAAGCCCGAAATTCATGGCGTCACACCAATATTGGACATGACCGCCATGAATTTCTAGTGAATAAAAAAAAAAAAAAAACACAACACAGAGAAAAAATATTTTATTGGAAATAAAACAAAAAATACACTTAGAGACTCCATCTATCAGAGATGTAGCTGAACTGTGCAGCACCTGGGAGTGGGAAGGTTCATGTGAGTTCATGCTGCATGAAATCACATGAACCTTTCCCTGACATCACCGCGGCTTCTTCAAATGAACAGCTGATCTGCATCAGCTGATGATTTGAAATAACTGGCAGGAAAGCTAGCAGTGATACTTCACCGCCGGCTTTCCTGCTCTGTTCTGCGCTCCCCGCTCCCTGATGCCCCCTCATCGCTCCCTGAGGGGGCATCAGGGAGCAAGGAGCATAGGACAGAGCAGGAAAGCTGGCGGTGAAGTTCTCTTCTCACCGCCAGCTTCCCCGCCTGTGTCTTTTGCTCCCTGTTCCCGCTGCTGCGCTCCCTCCTCCCTGTAGTTGCTCCCTCCGCCCGGTACTAACTTTATAACACATTTTACATTGATTTTCAATGGTGTTCGACATTTTCGACAGTGTTCGATGAACATTCGATGAACATTCAACAAACACACATCAAATTCGACGAATCAAATCGAATTCCAACACCGGGGTGGTGGCTTATCTCTAGTCTTCATAGGAGCCCCAGCCTGAGGCTGAGTTTCATGGAATACCAACATGGCAGCAATGTGGGCCTGTCATATTATTATTATTATTATTATTATTATTATTATTATTTATTTATATAGCGCCATTAGGTTCCATAGCGCTTTACATGAGGATGAGGGAGACAAGAACAAGTACACTAAATCTAGGCGATCAGGACGTACAGGCACAGAAGGGGCAGGGACCCTGTCCATGAGGGCTCACAGTCTAAGAGGGGCGGGTTAGGATACAGTAGGATGGGGGAATGTCAGGTATGGGGCGGTCGCTTGGGTCTCATGGCAGGTTGTAGGCTTGACGGAACAAGTGAGTCTTCAGGTGACACTTGAAGCTACTCAGGGTAGGAGAGTGTCTGACGTGTTCGGGCAGGGAGTTCCAGAGTAAGGCAGATGCCCGGGAGAAGTCCTGGACTCGGTTGTGCGAAGAGGTGATGAGGGGGGAGCAGAGGAGGAGTTCTTGGGAGGAGCGGAGGTTGCGTGAGGGTAGGCATCGGGAGACAAGGTCGGAGATGTATGGAGGGGCCAGGTTGTGTATGGCTTTGTACGCCATGGTTAGTGTTTTGAATTGGGATCTCTTGGAGACAGGGAGCCAGTGAAGGGCTTGGCAGAGGGGGGAGACAGGGGAGTAGCGGGAGGACATGTAGATGAGTCGGGCAGCGGAGTTGAGGATAGACTGGAGAGGTGTGAGGGAGTTAGCCGGGAGGCCATTGAGAAGGAGGTTGCAGTAGTCAATGCGGGAGATGATAAGAGCATGGATGACTGTTTTAGCGGTGTCGTGGGTGAGGAAGGAGCGGATCCGTGAGATGTTCTTGAGCTGGAGCCGGAGGGATGTGGTGAGGGCCTCGATGTGGGGCTTGAAGGATAGGGGGGTGTCAAGGATTACCCCGAGGCACTTGGCTCGGGGGACTGGGGAGAGGGCGCAGTCATTGATGCAGATGGATAGGTTGGGAGGTGGGGTGGAATTTCTTGGGAGGAAGACTATGAATTCAGTTTTGTCCATGTTGAGTTTAAGGAAGCGAGCAGAGAAGAAGGATGAGATGGCGGAAAGGCATTGTGGGATTTTTGAGAGTAGGGAGGTGATGTCAGGGCCGGACAGGTAGATTTGGGTGTCGTCGGCGTAGAGGTGGTACTGAAGGCCATGGGACTCAATGAGTTGCCCTAGGCCGAGAGTGTAAATGGAGAAAAGTAGGGGTCCCAGGACCGAACCTTGGGGGACTCATATCAATGCAAACCGGGAGCCTGTCATAGAGATGGGCTGATGTGGGTTGATCAGCCTATGCAACAGCAATCTTGTGATTTATATACTAGAGTAACTGATTGTCAGTGGCATGTAAGTAGTTTTAAACAGCAGGGCTTAAAGTGAGCTCTGCTGTCACAGCCGGATCCCAACTGTGGATTACACAGAGTGTCTGCAGGGCATGGGTGGGTTCAGCTCCTGAACATGCTCTATTCATACCCTGACTGTGATGTACAGATATACTATTGTGCACTAAGGGGTTCATCACTTTTCTGTTCCTAAAACTGAATACACAAATATAATTACGAAACAAAAATGTGAAAGATCCGTTATTACAGATTAATTGTATGCTAAACAAATGTTTTTGAAATGCACACACGACAATTTACTATTAAATACACACACACCTTAAAAACATACACAATTTCACATACATAATCACATACTGTAGATACATATGCTATATATATACAAATTTACAATTCCACATAGGCGTGGTTTAAGAGTAGCCAGTGCCCTGGGCAATTTAGAAGACATGGGTCCCCCAAGCTCAATGTATATATAGATGTAAAATGAGATAGACAGTCGTACACATAGCACTTTGCACACATTTTTCCCTTATGTAGTGTTATAAATAACATTGCGAAATATCATTAACCTGATGAAGGTTCTTTTTTGTAACCTGAGCCAAAACACGTTGTTTTTACCTTAGTATATTGTTCAATAAAAGTTTATGGCTATGTTCACACATTGCACATTTTTGAGTGCTTTTCAAAAATGCCCAATGTGACAGACAAACAGGGCATAATTTTATGCAGCGCTTGTATGGGAAAAAGCGCCGGCATACAAAGAAATGACATGTCAATTCTTTACACAGTAGTGCCGATGCTTTTTCCCATAGGGGCCAGCGCTGCTGGATCTGATTTATCAGAGGAGGAGGAAGAATCTTGGTTCCTCCTCCCCTCTTTGACATATGTGATCGCCCCCATTTGATTTTGCAGTGTATTAACATACACTGCGAAATCTAAATTAAAGAAAATCAGAGATATTTAAAATAATAAAGAATTAATACTTACCTCTCCGCCGGCTTGTTCGTGCTATCCGGAGCTGAGCCAAGACCTGTCATGACATCATAAGCGTTGATTGGCCGCTCGCAGTCATGTGATATGTGACGCGCATATCACATGACCTCGAGCGGACAATCACAGCGCCCAATGTCATTATGACATCATTCAAGGTTATTGCAGGTCGATGCCTGCTGCTGCTCCTGGCTCCTGAACACCCGGCAGAGGTTAAGTATAAAAATCTTTATTATTTTTAATACATTTGACATTATTTTACATTTGATTTTGCAGTGTATAATGCACTGCGAAATCAAATGGGGCTGTGACGGATGTCACAGTGGGGAGTAGGAACAGGGTTCTATCTCCCCTCTATGACATCACTGAAGAAGTTGCCCCGTAAAAACACACGGTGTGTTAAAGCACCACTTTTTTTACGGGCCGTTTTTCCACTTTTTTGCACAAGTGCAACCCATGCAAAAAAGTGCAAAGCACCCATGCAAAAAATTGCTAAAAAAGCGCTATGTGTGAACATAGCCTAAGAATACACAAGGACTCAGAATATCACTGGAAAAGGAGCATCGGCTGATTACTGTAATTTCCCTATTCCCCATCCTCTAAAGAGCGGATGGTGGGTGTTGGACTGTGCCGAGTGCCAAGGAGCCGTGCAGCATACTTACACCACAACGCCCCATGAGGTCATTTGGCTGACTGCAACTTGAATCTGTTGATTACATTGCTGTGCTCAGTCTGTCGCACATCTAAACTTAGAGGTTGCACGGCGCTGTTTTCTTTTTCCCCTGTCCCTAGGTTTACTGTTTTCCATACATAACATTGCTTTATACATACTACTGTACAGCACGGGTGGGTAATTAATTTTTCCGGGGATTCACATGAGAGACCATTATTGTTGTGGAGGAAAAAGCAAAAGGCTGAAATTAATTCTGCTCAGTATTAATATTGACATATCTATTATATAATTGCCGTAGCGACTTCCGTCGCATACGGCGCCACTTCCGTGGCTTTGTTCGGATCCATGGCTCCGGGGGCGGCGACAACTATCTCCAAGACGGCGTCCGGGAACTCTCGCGAGACTTCACGGTCGCCATATTGGATCCTGAACGCCAGGGGCGGCGACATAGCGGCGGAGGACGATACACCTGCATCGCGCCGCTGGAGCCCGGACAGGTAAGAATAACATATGCTTCGCTATTTGGAACCCCTGCCGTCTACAAGACAGGAGGGGGAGAGGGAGCATCGGGGCCTGCAAGGGGGACACCAGCACTCTCACCTCTGTGTGCATACTACCTGTGACACCATTGTCACCTCTGTGTGTATACCACCTGCAGCACCATTGTCACCTCTGTGTGTATACCACCTGCAGCACCATTGTCACCTCTGTGTGTATACCACCTGCAGCACCATTGTCACCTCTGTCTATAGCACCTGCAGCACCATTGTCACCTCTGTCTGTATACCACCTGCAGCACCATTGTCACCTCTGTCTGTATACCACCTGCAGCACCATTGTCACCTCTGTGTGTACATAGTACCAGCAGCATTGTCCCCTCTGTGCGCTTGCTACCTGCAGCACCATTGTCACCTCTGTGCGCTTGCTACCTGCAGCACCATTGTGACCTCTGTGCGCATGCTACCTGCAGCACCATTGTCACCTCTGTGCGCATACTACCTGCGACACCATTGTCACCTCTGTGAGTATACCACCTGCAGCACCATTGTCACCTCTGTGTGTATACCACCTGCAGCACCATTGTCACTTCTATGTGTATACCACCTGCAGCACCATTGTCACCTCTGTCTGTATACCACCTGCAGCACCATTGTCACCTCTGTGTGTACATAGTACCAGCAGCATTGTCACCTCTGTGTGTATAGTACCTGCGACACCATTGTCACCTCTGTGTGTATACCACCTGCAGCACCATTGTCACCTCTGTGTGTATACCACCTGCAGCACCATTGTCACCTCTGTCTGTATACCACCTGCAGCACCATTGTCACCTCTGTGTGTACATAGTACCAGCAGCATTGTCACCTCTGTGCGCATGCTACCTGCAGCACCATTGTCACCTCTGTGCGCATGCTACCTGCAGCACCATTGTCTCCTCTGTGCGCATGCTACCTGCAGCACCATTGTCACCTCTGTGCGCATGCTAACTGCAGCACCATTCTCACCTCTGTGTGCATACTACCTGCAGCACCATTGTCACCTCTGTGCACATGCTACCTGCAGCACCATTGTCACCTCTGTGTGCATGCTACCTGCAGCACCATTGTCACCTCTGTGCCCATGCTACCTGCAGCACCATTGTCAGCTCTGTGCGCATGCTACCTGCAACACCATTGTCACCTCTGTGCGCATGCTACCTGCAGCACCATTGTCACCTCTGTGCGCATGCTACCTGCAGCACCATTGTCACCTCTGTGCGCATGCTACCTGCAGCACCATTGTCACATCTGTGCGCATACTACCTGCAGCACCATTGTCACCTCTGTGTCTACATAGTACCAGCAGCATTGTCACCTCTGTGCGCATGCTACCTGCAGCACCATTGTCACCTCTGTGCGCATGCTACCTGCAGCACCATTGTCACCTCTCTGCGCATGCTACCTGCAGTACCATTGTCACTTCTGTCTGCATACTACCTGCAGCACCATTGTCACCTCTCTGCGCATACTACCTCCAGCACCATTGTCACCTCTCTGCGCATACTACCTGCAGCACCATTGTCACCTCTGTGTGCATACTACCTGCAGCACCATTGTCACCTCTGTGCGCATACTACCTGCAGCACCATTCTCACCTCTGTGTGTACATAGTACCAGCAGCACTGTCACCTCTGTGTGTATTTTACTTACCGCCACTTTCACCTGTGTGTATACTACCACCAGCATCAGCACTGTCACCTGTGTGTATACTACCACCAGCACTGTCACCTGTGTGTATTGTACCAGCAGCATTGTCACCTGTGTGTATAGTACCACCAGCATCACCACTGTCACCTGTGTATAGTACCACCAGCACTCTCACCTGTGTGTATTGTACAAGCAGCATTGTCACCTGTGTGTATAGTACCTACAGCACCATTGTCTGTATGGTGTCTTGCGAGACTTCCCGGACGCCATATTGGATCCTGAACTCCAGGGGTGGCGACATAGCGGCGGAGGACGATACACCTGCATCGCGCCGCTGGAGCCCGGACAGGTAAGAATAACATATGCTTCGCTATTTGGAACCCCTGCCGTCTACAAGACAGGAGGGGGAGAGGGGAGCACCGGGGCCTGCAAGGGGGACACCAGCACTCTCACCTCTGTGCGCATACTACCTGCAACACCATTGTCACCTCTGTGTGTATACCACCTGCAGCACCATTGTCACCTCTGTGTGTATACCACCTTCAGCACCATTGTCACCTCTGTGTGTACATAGTACCAGCAGCATTGTCACCTCTGTGCGCATGCTACCTGCAGCACCATTGTCACCTCTGTGTGTATACCACCTTCAGCACCATTGTCACCTCTGTGTGTACATAGTACCAGCAGCATTGTCACCTCTGTTGTATAGTACCACGCGCACACCATTGTCACCTCTGTGTGAATACCACCTGCAGCATCATTGTTACCTCTGTTGTTATACCACCTGCAGCACCGTTTTCACCTCTGTTTACCACCTCCCAGCACCATTGTCACCTCTGTGGCATAGTACCTGCAGCACATTGTCAACTCTGTGCGCATGCTACCTGCAGCACCATTGTCACCTCTGTACGCATGCTACCTGCAGCACCATTGTCTCCTCTGTGCGCATGCTAACCTGCAGCACCACTTTCACCTCTCTGCGCATGCTACCTGCAGCACCATTTCACCTCTGTGCGCATCTACCTGCAGCACCATTGTCACCTCTTGTGCACTGCTACTTGCAGCTCCATTGTCACCTCTGTGCCATGCTACCTGCAGCACCATTGTCAGCTCTGTGCGCATGCTACCTGCAACACCATTGTCACCTCTGTGCGCATGCTACCTGCAGCACCATTGTCACCTCTGTGCGCATGCTACCTGCAGCACCATTGTCACCTCTGTGCGCATGCTACCTGCAGCACCATTGTCACATCTGTGCGCATACTACCTGCAGCACCATTGTCACCTCTGTGTCTACATAGTACCAGCAGCATTGTCACCTCTGTGCGCATGCTACCTGCAGCACCATTGTCACCTCTGTGCGCATGCTACCTGCAGCACCATTGTCACCTCTCTGCGCATGCTACCTGCAGTACCATTGTCACTTCTGTCTGCATACTACCTGCAGCACCATTGTCACCTCTCTGCGCATACTACCTCCAGCACCATTGTCACCTCTCTGCGCATACTACCTGCAGCACCATTGTCACCTCTGTGTGCATACTACCTGCAGCACCATTGTCACCTCTGTGCGCATACTACCTGCAGCACCATTCTCACCTCTGTGTGTACATAGTACCAGCAGCACTGTCACCTCTGTGTGTATTTTACTTACCGCACTTTCACCTGTGTGTATACTACCACCAGCATCAGCACTGTCACCTGTGTGTATACTACCACCAGCACTGTCACCTGTGTGTATTGTACCAGCAGCATTGTCACCTGTGTGTATAGTACCACCAGCATCACCACTGTCACCTGTGTATAGTACCACCAGCACTCTCACCTGTGTGTATTGTACAAGCAGCATTGTCACCTGTGTGTATAGTACCTACAGCACCATTGTCTGTATGGTGTCTTGCGAGACTTCCCGGACGCCATATTGGATCCTGAACTCCAGGGGTGGCGACATAGCGGCGGAGGACGATACACCTGCATCGCGCCGCTGGAGCCCGGACAGGTAAGAATAACATATGCTTCGCTATTTGGAACCCCTGCCGTCTACAAGACAGGAGGGGGAGAGGGGAGCACCGGGGCCTGCAAGGGGGACACCAGCACTCTCACCTCTGTGCGCATACTACCTGCAACACCATTGTCACCTCTGTGTGTATACCACCTGCAGCACCATTGTCACCTCTGTGTGTATACCACCTTCAGCACCATTGTCACCTCTGTGTGTACATAGTACCAGCAGCATTGTCACCTCTGTGCGCATGCTACCTGCAGCACCATTGTCACCTCTGTGTGTATACCACCTTCAGCACCATTGTCACCTCTGTGTGTACATAGTACCAGCAGCATTGTCACCTCTGTTTGTATAGTACCTGCGACACCATTGTCACCTCTGTGTGAATACCACCTGCAGCATCATTGTTACCTCTGTGTGTATACCACCTGCAGCACCGTTTTCACCTGTCTGTATACCACCTGCAGCACCATTGTCACCTCTGTGTGTACATAGTACCTGCAGCATTGTCAACTCTGTGCGCATGCTACCTGCAGCACCATTGTCACCTCTGTACGCATGCTACCTGCAGCACCATTGTCTCCTCTGTGCGCATGCTACCTGCAGCACCACTGTCACCTCTCTGCGCATGCTACCTGCAGCACCATTCTCACCTCTGTGCGCATACTACCTGCAGCACCATTGTCACCTCTGTGCACATGCTACTTGCAGCTCCATTGTCACCTCTGTGCGCATGCTACCTGCAGCACCATTGTCACCTCTGTGCGCATGCTACCTGCAGCACCATTGTCACCTCTGTGCGCATGCTACCTGCAGCACCATTGTCACCTCTCTGCGAATGCTACCTGCAGCACCATTGTCACCTCTGTGTGTACATAGTCACCTCTGTGCGCATGCTACCTGCAGCACCATTGTCTCCTCTGTGCACATGCTACCTGCAGCACCATTGTCACTTCTCTGCACATGCTACCTGCAGCACCATTGTCACCTCTGTGCGCATACTACCTGCAGCACCATTGTCACCTCTGTGCACATGCTACCTGCAGCACCATTGTCACCTCTGTGCGTATGCTACCTCAGCACCATTGTCACCTCTGTGCGCATGCTACCTGCAGCACAATTGTCACCTCTCTGCGAATGCTACCTGCAGCACCATTGTCACCTCTGTGCGAATGCTACCTGCAGCACCATTGTCACCTCTGTGTGTACATAGTCACCTGTGTGCGCATGCTACCTGCAGCACCATTGTCACCTCTGTGCGCATGCTACCTGCAGCACCATTGTCACCTCTGTGCGCATACTACCTGCAGCACCATTGTCACCTCTGTGTGTACATAGTACCAGCAGCATTGTCACCTCTGTGTGTATAGTACCTGCGACACCATTGTCACCTCTGTGTGTATACCACCTGCAGCACCATTGTCACCTCTGTCTGTATACCACCTGCAGCACCATTGTCACCTCTGTGTGTACATAGTACCAGCACCATTGTCACCTCTGTGCGCATGCTACCTGCAGCACCATTGTCACCTCTGTGCGCATGCTACCTGCAGCACCATTGTCTCCTCTGTGCACATGCTACCTGCAGCACCATTGTCACCTCTCTGCGCATGCTACCTGCAGCACCATTCTCACCTCTGTGCGCATACTACCTGCAGCACCATTGTCACCTCTGTGTGTACATAGTCACCTCTGTGCGCATGCTACCTGCAGCACCATTGTCACCTCTGTGCGCATGCTACCTGCAGCACCATTGTCACCTCTGTGCGCATACTACCTGCAGCACCATTGTCACCTCTGTGTCTACATAGTACCAGCAGCATTGTCTCCTCTGTGCGCATGCTACCTGCAGCACCATTGTCACCTCTGTGCGCATGCTACCTGCAGCACCATTCTCACCTCTGTGTGCATACTACCTGCAGCACCATTGTCACCTCTGTGCACATGCTACCTGCAGCACCATTGTCACCTCTGTGTGCATGCTACCTGCAGCACCATTGTCACCTCTGTGCCCATGCTACCTGCAGCACCATTGTCAGCTCTGTGCGCATGCTACCTGCAACACCATTGTCACCTCTGTGCGCATGCTACCTGCAGCACCATTGTCACCTCTGTGCGCATGCTACCTGCAGCACCATTGTCACCTCTGTGCGCATGCTACCTGCAGCACCATTGTCACATCTGTGCGCATACTACCTGCAGCACCATTGTCACCTCTGTGTCTACATAGTACCAGCAGCATTGTCACCTCTGTGCGCTTGCTACCTGCAGCACCATTGTCACCTCTGTGCGCATGCTACCTGCAGCACCATTGTCACCTCTCTGCGCATGCTACCTGCAGTACCATTGTCACTTCTGTCTGCATACTACCTGCAGCACCATTGTCACCTCTCTGCGCATACTACCTCCAGCACCATTGTCACCTCTCTGCGCATACTACCTGCAGCACCATTGTCACCTCTGTGTGCATACTACCTGCAGCACCATTGTCACCTCTGTGCGCATACTACCTGCAGCACCATTCTCACCTCTGTGTGTACATAGTACCAGCAGCACTGTCACCTCTGTGTGTATTTTACTTACCGCACTTTCACCTGTGTGTATACTACCACCAGCATCAGCACTGTCACCTGTGTGTATACTACCACCAGCACTGTCACCTGTGTGTATTGTACCAGCAGCATTGTCACCTGTGTGTATAGTACCACCAGCATCACCACTGTCACCTGTGTATAGTACCACCAGCACTCTCACCTGTGTGTATTGTACAAGCAGCATTGTCACCTGTGTGTATAGTACCTACAGCACCATTGTCTGTATGGTGTCTTGCGAGACTTCCCGGATGCCATATTGGATCCTGAACTCCAGGGGTGGCGACATAGCGGCGGAGGACGATACACCTGCATCGCGCCGCTGGAGCCCGGACAGGTAAGAATAACATATGCTTCGCTATTTGGAACCCCTGCCGTCTACAAGACAGGAGGGGGAGAGGGGAGCACCGGGGCCTGCAAGGGGGACACCAGCACTCTCACCTCTGTGCGCATACTACCTGCAACACCATTGTCACCTCTGTGTGTATACCACCTGCAGCACCATTGTCACCTCTGTGTGTATACCACCTTCAGCACCATTGTCACCTCTGTGTGTACATAGTACCAGCAGCATTGTCACCTCTGTGCGCATGCTACCTGCAGCACCATTGTCACCTCTGTGTGTATACCACCTTCAGCACCATTGTCACCTCTGTGTGTACATAGTACCAGCAGCATTGTCACCTCTGTTTGTATAGTACCTGCGACACCATTGTCACCTCTGTGTGAATACCACCTGCAGCACCATTGTTACCTCTGTGTGTATACCACCTGCAGCACCGTTTTCACCTGTCTGTATACCACCTGCAGCACCATTGTCACCTCTGTGTGTACATAGTACCTGCAGCATTGTCACCTCTGTGCGCATGCTACCTGCAGCACCATTGTCACCTCTGTACGCATGCTACCTGCAGCACCATTGTCTCCTCTGTGCGCATGCTACCTGCAGCACCACTGTCACCTCTCTGCGCATGCTACCTGCAGCACCATTCTCACCTCTGTGCGCATACTACCTGCAGCATGCACCATTTGTCACCTCTGTGCACATGCTACCTGCAGCTCCATTGTCACCTCTGTGCGCATGCTACCTGCAGCACCATTGTCACCTCTGTGCGCATGCTACCTGCAGCACCATTGTCACCTCTGTGCGCATGCTACCTGCAGCACCATTGTCACCTCTGCGAATGCTACCTGCAGCACCATTGTCACCTCTGTGTGTACATAGTCACCTCTGTGCGCATGCTACCTGCAGCACCATTGTCACCTCTGTGCGCATGCTACTGCAGCACCATTGTCTCCTCTGTGCACATGCTACCTGCAGCACCATTGTCACTTCTCTGCACATGCTACCTGCAGCACCATTGTCACCTCTGTGCATACTACCTGCAGCACCATTGTCACCTCTGTGCACATGCTACCTGCAGCACCATTGTCACCTCTGTGCGTATGCTACCTGCAGCACCATTGTCATCCTCTGTGCGCATGCTACCTGCAGCACAATTGTCACCTCTCTGCGAATGCTACCTGCAGCACCATTGTCACCTCTGTGCGAATGCTACCTGCAGCACCATTGTCACCTCTGTGTGTACTAGTCCCCTCTGTGCGCATGCTACCTGCAGCACATTGTCACCTCTGTGCGCATGCTACCTGCAGCACCATTGTCACCTCTGTGCGCATACTACCTGCAGCACCATTGTCACCTCTGTGTGTACATAGTACCTGCAGACATTGTCACCTCTGTGTGTATAGTACCTGCGACACCATTGTCACCTCTGTGTGTTACCACCTGCAGCACCATTGTCACCTCTGTCTGTATACCACCTGCAGCACCATTGTCACCTCTGTGTGTACATAGTACCAGCACCATTGTCACCTCTGTGCGCATGCTACCTGCAGCACCATTGTCACCTCTGTGCGCATGCTACTGCAGCACCATTGTCTCCTCTGTGCACCATGCTACCTGCAGCACCATTGTCACCTCTCATGCGCATGCTACCTGCAGCACCATTCTCACCTCTGTGGCATACTACCTGCAGCACATTGTCACCTCTGTGTGTACATAGTCACCTCTGTGCGCATGCTACCTGCAGCACATTGTCACCTCTGTGCGCATGCTACCTGCACACCATTGTCACCTCTGTGCGCATATACTACCTGCAGCACCATTGTCACCTCTGTGTCTAATAGTACCAGCAGCATTGTCACCTCTGTGCGCATGCTACCTGCAGCACCATTGTCACCTCTGTGCGCATGCTACCTGCAGCACATTGTCACCTCTGTGCGCATGCTACCTGCAGTACCATTGTCACTTCTGTCTGCATACTACCTCCAGCACATTGTCACCTCTCTGCGCATACTACCTGCAGCACCATTGTCACTCTCTGCGCATACTACCTGCAGCACCATTGTCACTCTGTGTGCATACTACCTGCAGCACCATTGTCACCTCTGTGCACATACTACCTGCAGCACCATTCTCACCTCTGTGTGTATTCTACTTACCGCACTGTCACTGTGTGTATACTACCACCAGCATCAGCACTGTCACCTGTGTGTATACTACACCAGCACTGTCACCTGTGTGTATGGTACCAGCAGCATTGTACCTGTGTGTATAGTACCACCAGCATCACCACTGTCACCTGTGTATAGTACCACCAGCACACTTCACCTGTGTGTATTGTACCAGCAGCATTGTCACCTGTGTGTATAGTACCTACAGCACCATTGTCTGTATGGTGTCTTGCGAGACTTCCCGAGCACATATTGGATCCTGAACTCAGGGGCGGCGACATAGCGGCGGAGGACGATACACCTGCATCGCGCCGCTGGAGCCGGACAGGTAAGAATAACATATGCTTCGCTATTTGGAACCCCTACCGTATACAGACAGGAGGGGGAGGGGAGCACCGGGCCTGCAAGGGGGACACCAGCACTCTCACCTCTGTGCGCATACTACCTGCAACACCATTGTCACCTCTGTGTGTATACCACCTGCAGCACCATTGTCACCTCTGTGTGTACATAGTACCGCAGCACATTGTCACCTCTGTGCGCATGCTACCTGCAGCACCATTGTCACCTCTGTGCGCATGTTACCTGCAGCACCATTGTCACCTCTGTGCGCATGCTACCTGCAGCACCATTGTCACCTCTGTGTGTACATAGTACCAGCAGCATTGTCACCTCTGTGCGCATGCTACCTGCAGCACCATTGTCACCTCTGTGCGCATGCTACCTGCAGCACCATTGTCACCTCTGTGCGCATGCTACCTGCAGCACCATTGTCACCTCTGTGCGCATACTACCGCAGCACATTGTCACCTCTGTGTGTACATAGTACCAGCAGCATTGTCACCTCTGTGCGCATGCTACCTGCAGCACCATTGTCACCTCTGTGCGCATGCTACCTGCAGCACCATTGTCACCTCTGTGCGCATGCTACCTGCAGCACCACTGTCACCTCTCTGCGCATACTACCTGCAGCACCATTGTCACCTCTGTCTGCATACTACCTACAGCACCATTGTCACCTCTCTGCGCATACTACCTCCAGCACAATTTTCACCTCTCTGCGCATACTACCTGCAGCACCATTGTCACCTCTGTGTGCATACTACCTGCAGCACCATTGTCACCTCTGTGCGCATACTACCTGCAGCACCATTCTCACCTCTGTGTGTACATAGTACCAGCAGCACTGTCACCTCTGTGTGTATTCTACTAACCGCACTGTCACCTGTGTGTATACTACCACCAGCACTGTCACCTGTGTGTATTGTACCAGCAGCATTATCACCTGTGTGTATAGTACCACCAGCATTACCACTGTCACCTGTGTATAGTACCACCAGCACTCTCACCTGTGTGTATTGTACCAGCAGCATTGTCACCTGTGTGTATAGTACCACCAGCATCAGCACTGTCACCTGTGTGTATTGTACCAGCAGCATTGTCACCTGTGTATAGTACCACCAGCATCAGACTGTCACCTGTGTGTATAGTACCACCAGCACTGTCACCTGTGTGTATAGTACCAGAGGGGTCTGGCCCCCTCTTGCCACCCCCCACTGCAATTCCCTGTCTTCCTCCTGCCTGAACCTGCCTGCTGTTCCCTGGCCCCCTCCTGCCCGCACCCGCCTGCTCTTCCACAGCTTGCTCCTGCCTGCACACACCCACTGTGCCCTCCTGCAAGCAATCAAAGATATTGTCACAGGATTTAAACCCAGCTTCTCTTTGCATTATTCTTAAATCTTCATAAATAAACTACATACATAGTCTAGAATACCCGATTCTTTAGAATCGGGCCGACATCTAGTTAATTATAATTTTATATCAACTACATTACTTAACATTGAGCAGATTTAAGTACACTTACATCCCTCTATATTCAGTATGACCCTCTATATACTGTAGAAGCCCACACATAGCATTCCCTATATGGAGTATGAGCTCATACACAGCCCCCTATATACAATATGTGCCCACATACTGTCCTCTATATTTAAAAAATCAGCAAAAAAGCCTGCACCACCAGAAGACAGTTTGCAATACAAATTGTGCAAATGTATATATTACTTCCAAGAGGTATAATATTAGAAAATTTGAGATATTTGGCAAAAAAATTGATAAATCTTTTGAGCCACTTTGCCAATGCCAAGGTAATCTCAATCAGGGTGGTCCTAGTCTATAATTTTTTATTTTAATATATTTATTTTAATATTTTAATTGTGCCATGCGGCCTCCAACATAAGAAATACAGTGGACCAAAGAGAGCTAACATTTATCTGGTGCATCTCAAACCTGCTCCCATGGTGTCAGACCAGTGCAAGTGAATAAATGGCAACTCAGGCTCTGGTGCTGACATTTTTGCTGATTTTTGGTCCCCTATATTTAGTATCATTCCACACACAGCCCCTCTATATACATTTTAAGCCCTCACATAGCCACCTATGTACAGTATGAGCCCCCACATCACCTGCCTATATACAAGATGAGTCCTCTCATAGACCACTATGTACAGTATGAGCCTCCACATAGACTCCTAATATACAAGCGGAACCCTTACTTAGCTCCCTATACAAAGGATGAGCTTTCACCTAGCCCCCGCTATGAGGATAACCCTCACATAATCCCCTATATACAAAATGGGCACTCACATACCATCTATATGCAGTATGAGTCCTTACATAGCCCCATATACAGTATTAGGCTAGGGTCACACTTGGCATGCTTTTTTTGGTGCCTTAAAAATACGCATGCGTTTCTGCATGCTTATTTAATTTCTGCATGCTTTTTTTTTGGTGCTTATAGGCACCCATGCGTTTTTCCATGCGTTTTTGAATCAGCACCCAAAAAAAGTGCATGAACCATTTTTTGGTGCTGATTTAAAAACGCATGCGTTTTTTAACATGGGGCCCCTATGGAAAACGCATGCATTTTTTGCATGGTACTAAATGGAACTAATGTGCCATGCGTTTTTGCATGCGTTTTTGAAGGCAGGTCCTCACATAAGTGCAAAAATGCATGCCAAAAATGCATGGCACTTTAGGCATGCATTTTTGCTATTAAGGCATGCGTTTGTGCTATTAGGGCTTGCGTTTTTGGCATGGGGGCCTATGGGTGCGGTTTACATGCGTTTTTAAAAATGCAGGTCTCCAAAAAAGCATGTAAAATCTGCAAGTGTGACCCTAGCCTTAGACTCCACATAGTCTCTTTATATAAAAAATGAGCCCTCACATAACCTCATAAACACAATATGAGTCCTCACATAACTTGTATATACAGTATCAGTTCTCAAATGATCCACTATATTCAGTATGAAACCTCACATAGCCGCCCTAGATACAAGATGAACCTACACAGAGTCCCTCATGCACAGTATGAGCTCTCACATAGCCCCGTAAGAACGTATCTCATAGACAAATTAATAAAACACATGCTCACATTTCTCCCATTCCATCGGCCCTCTGCTCTGGTACTTGGAGCTCCACTTCCTCTTGTGGCTGTCCAGTGATGGACATGTTTGCATGGATGATGTTACAGAGAAAGCAACACAAGCTCCCAGGAGTTGTGCTGCCATTCAATATTGACATCAGAGGAGCTGGGAGAAGCCGAATGTGGTATGTAAGGAGGAGGATTGGTTGTCGCATTTCTCCTGAAGACACCAATCAATTTTCTGTAATATTTGTATTTTTACAATGTTCTCCCGTAGTAACAAGTGTTAATTTCTCTGTGGGCTGCAGTAATAGCCAACAGCCAAAAGATGTCCCTGTCTTCCTTTTTACTCTTAAATAGACTCTTGTTTGCAAAGAACTGTGTGAAAGGTTAAGTCTGCCTAGCAACAGACAGCAGGGGCAAAAGCAGTTAAAGTTTGGACTTGCTTACTAAGGTAGGAGTAATATAGACTAATGTGAATCAATTCCTGGTTAAGTTGTTGGTGAGCAAAGAATAAGTGAGGCCACCTTCTGAGAGAAAAGACAACTTTTGGGTGTGTGAGTTAAGTATGAGGAAGCAACTCTAGCAAGAAAATCTTTAGTGATGACAGAAAGCTACCATTTAGGCAAATGGGCTATACCTGCTAGAAAGAGACTTTTGTGTGAGTGAATCCAATGTTGGGCAGCTGTAAAGTAAGGAAAAGGATCTGCCTAGCAGAGAACACAAGAAGATGGAAGTGATTTTAGGTGTCGGCCTTGAAAGGGAACACTGCAAGTAGTCTGGGAACAGGGTTCCCAGTGTAACACATTAATTGTGTATCACGAAGTTGGAGGTTCAGCGTATGTGCTTGGCCTGTGTAATGTTGACAAGCAAAGTGCCATTTCATGAAACCACTATGTATGTGCCTCTGTATTATGCAGAAGAAAGTGTTACGTTTACTACAGTCTACACTTTGGAAATAAAAAAACAAGTGAGCAAATACCCTAAAATGATAAGTGAAAAAAAATGAATAGAGTAATTGGTAACATTGATGTGATCATATAAATGCATAAACTGTCCCACGAGCGACAAGTTGACCCCATTTGGACAGTCCTTGCCTAACAATAGTACTAATACCTTGTCATTAGTGATGAGCGAGCAGTACCGAGCACCGAGTCCAATGTTACCTAAGCATTTTTCCGGCAGCACCCCCAGCAGTCTGCATATACCCTAAAAATCTCACAAATGTATAAGAACATTGCTCAAATGACATGGAAACAGCATGGGGAAGACCCCTTTAAGCATTTTTGACTCCCAGGTCACTGCTGTGAACAAAGTTGTGTGAGTATTACAACACTTTTACGGACTCACAATGAAACGTCCAAAAACAAAACTAAAATTGATTTTCCTGGGGAAAATGTTAAGGGCTCAAACTCACTTGCGAGACAGTGTTGGTGTATTATTTTTTTTTTCTTACATTAAAGATTTTTTTTTAAATATTGGGAGGCACTCCGATGCCCCTTGGAAGCGATGTGGAGGAGGACCTCTTTAAATAATGTTCCCATTGGTAGGAAGTGGGTCTCCCATAGTGTTGCCTTAGGCAGGGCTGCCAAAAATTTGGAGTCACTCCGATGCCCCTTGGAAGAGACATGGAGGAGGGTCCCTTTAAATGATGTTCCCATTGTTAGGAAGTGGGTCTCCCATAATGTTGCCTTGTGCAGGGCTGCCAAAAATTGGGAGGCACTCTGATGCCCCTTCGAAGACATGTGGAGGAGTGTCTCTTCAAACAATGTTCCCATTGTAAGCAAGTTTGTCCCCCATAGTGTTTTTCTATGCTATGCTGCCAAAAATTGTGAGGCACTCCGATGCCCCTTGGAAGGGATGTGGAGGATGGCATCATAAAAACAACATTCCCATTACAAAGGAGCGGGTCTCCAATATTTGTAATGCCAATGCTCTAACTATCATAAAAACAACGTTCCAATTACAAAGGAGTGGGTCACCTATAATTGTAATGCCCATGCACTAAGTATGGACTCAAATATTTACCCCTGTGGGGTATACATGAATATACTGTATAACTTTTAATTGTTACGGGAATCATAAACACCCTTTAAAAATTATTATGTGGTTGTTGCATCATGGATCACGGTCACTCTGGTGATATGGTGGTGGAGGATGAGGAGAAGGAGGAGGACTAGAGCAAATAGCCAACATTAGGAAGCGTATACCCATGTGTGTGGGTAAAGAGGAGCATGGGAATATACCTCCCAAAAAATAACACTGGCGCTGAGTTTACGGTGCTATCATTTGGTGGTGTTGAAAAGTCTGGCCCAATCCAGCCCATGTTCATTTTGATAAGAGTCATCCTGTCAGCATTTTCAGATGACAGGCGGGTACGCTTATCAGTAATAATTTCCCCTGTGGCACTAAAAATCCACTCTGACAAAACGCTAGGGGCAGGGCAGACCAGTACTTCCAAGGTGTAGAGAGCCAGTTCATGCCACATCTCCAGCTTGGATACCCAATAATTACAAGGCACAGAGGACATTGGTACGGTCAGCAAGGTACTCTTTCAGCATCTTCCCAGTCCTTGTGAGAGTACCCTGCGTCTCAATGCCTGTGCCATGGGAGGGGCTGAGAAAACTCTCTCAGATCTTTGAGTGTTACCCTGCCTCTGCTGGATTGGAGTTGTGTCTCTCTTGCCTGTACTCCTTGGTTGTCCACTGAACTGAGCGCCCCATAACATTGGACGCTACACCTTATATCATGTCACACCTATGTTTGCATGACTGCAACAAAACAAAGAAATAAAAGCAGGGCTGGAACTAATGTGAAACTATGCAGTGGTGCAAGTTCTCACTGGCATCATAATGGAAAAAAAAAAAAAACAAGTGAGCAGCAAATACTCCAAAAGTTATAAAAGTAAAAATGCAAAGTGCAAAAATATAAAATAGGGTACTTGGTGACATTGACATGATTATATAAGTGCGTAAGCTGTTCCACCAGCGACAAGGTGACTTCATTGGGACAGTCCCTGCCTAACAATAGTACTAATACCTTGTCATTTGTCAGCAAAGTGAAATGACAAGGACAGGATCAAGCAGAATCGGGTCCAATTAGGACACACCATAGCATGGGATGCTACACATTATATCATGTGAAGCACAAAAGTAGGTCACACCTATGGTTGCATGACTGTACACTTTGTATATAAGTTTAGTCTTCAGTAAAAAGTGCTCTGTTTTCATCAACTTTTCTGGCTTCATTATCCTGAGTACAAATGGGTCTGAGGACATACAGAGCATGACTAGTCTGACTATGAAGGTTTCTGCAGTAACCACAGTATCATCACACACATACATGAAATCCCCAATTCCCAGGGTGTGAAAAGAGAAAATTCTGCCATGGCTACTGTCTCGTGTCTCGTACTATGTTACAGGTGTTGAAAACACATCAATCAATCAATCTATATATATATATACTGTATATATATTTATTATACACTGTATTGTGATCCAATAATTGTTTATCAAATGTTTTAAACCAGACAAGCAGATATAAACAATGAACACAAATATTAGCAGAATATATCATAATACAAGAAAAACACAAGAGTTTCTGGGGGGGTGGGGGAAGGGGATCTCAATAAGAGATCGAACAGTTCCTGGCATTCCTCGACCTTCCACAGGTGACAGCGGCTTAACTGGAAAGTATCAATGCCCCTTTTTCCGCGACTGAGATCGGGTCAGTTATTATGAGCACTAAATGTCACTCTGCCCCTGGCCCAGACTGACTCCCCATCGAACATTACCAGGATTTCCCTCAAATACTAGCAGCTTTCCTCTCCAGAACCTTTAGCCATTGGCAACACTCGGAGTCCGTCCCCTCTCTTAACCTAGAAGCCACAATAGTAACTATACCCAAACCTGGTAAGCCGCCAGAGTCCCTGGGTAGCTACCAACCCATATGATTACTTAACTGTGATATTAAGGTATTCTCCAAACTCCTAGCACACAGATTATTTGAGGTGGTACCTTCCTTAGTAGACTCTGATCCGGTGGGATTTGTGGCGTGACGAGAGGCCAAGGATGGCTCCAGGAGAATAATGGACCTTGTAAGAGTGGCTGAGTCGAGGGGTGCATCCAATGCATTCCTGTCCCTAAACGCTGAGGTGCTGTGCAGATTCTGGCTTTTTGGTCCATTTCTCTCTGTGGTCCTATCGCTGTATTACAACCCTAATGCAAGGGGCCTCTCCTTGGGCTTTCTTTCACACAGTTTCCCAATTACTAATGGGACACATCAAGGGTGCCCACTTTCGCCAATCATTTTCGCCTTGGCTGTAGAACTGCTTGCCACATTGATCGTCTCTAACCCAGAGATCTCAGGTATTCAGGTACACCCAAAAAATCATGTAATCTGACTTTATGCAAACTGGTTCAGAGTTATGTTAAGAGGCTGCGGGTAGCTAGAAAGGTTATGTTCCCCCCTTATTTATATACTGTATTGTGAGGTAGTGACCGGCTATATTGTAAATTGTAGTATGCATTGCAGAGAAGGAAGCCCCCTACAATGTGAACCTGGAGAGTTTTCTTTGGGACTTGTTCGATGAGTTTTGGTAATACATTCAGGACCTGGTTCACAAAATAGTCAGAAATGCTGAATGGGACTGATTATTCACATACATTCTATCTATGTGTCTCATGTCTCATGTCATATGATGATACTGTTTGTTTGGTCACAAAGTCTCTCTGCTTAGAAGCAGTTTACTTCTTGGAAGCAGCCTGCAAAGAGGCCATATGACTGGAGCCTGCAATGGCTCTGTGTTTAGAAAGCTGCAGACCTCCTGAGGACAGAAGTAGGTGTTTGAAGCCCACGGTGGGAGAGACAGCACAAGAGTAGAGAGCGCGCACAGGGGTAAGAGACAATAGGGATGGGCGAGTCTACTCGCTAGGACTCGGGACTCGGCGATTCTGAAGGTACTCGCAGGACTCGTTACTCGGCGAATCTCCCAGCTTGGACTCGCACAGTGACGAGTCCAATGGAATTCAATGTCAATAAGCTTGACTCTTCACAGATACCCGCTGTCAGCAGCGAGTCTGAGCGAGTCTACGATTCCGAGTCCTACGAGTCTACGATTCCGAGTCCTGTATACTGTATTCGGGAGTCGGACTCTCGAATACAGAATCTGTTATGTTCCGAGTCAGCACAGCGTGCGTGTTAGGTCAGAAAACTTGTGAAGATAGCCAATCATAGTCAGTAATGGCATAGCAAAGTTGGTTGTGTCAGGACTATGATTGGCTGCTGTCCATCGTGATGCCTATGTAATGTATGACAGGCAAGGCAGTATATAAGGCTTGTCCCCGCCATTTTGGCCACATTCCTGAGACGATCTGACCTAGTATAGGGAGTATAGGGAGAGAGAGATATATGCTGGAGCAGATCAGGGATTGTCAGTGTAGGGAAGATTCCTTATATTAACCCAAAAAGCTCTTCTGAGAGCTAGGAGGAGGACGGAGTAGTGCTGTGTAGGCAGGCAGGCAGGGAGGGAAGGAAGGAGAAGCCTTAAGGCCACGTCACACGCGTCAATCTTATGAGCGATATTGTAAGCGATCACGTGCACGCGCGATCGCTAACAATATCGCTCACATCGCTGGTGAGCTGTCACACGGGCAGACTCACCAGCGATGCGGACCAGCGAGATCGCTGGTAACTATGGTAAACGTCGGGTTACTAGGCGCCGCGCGGCGCTTAGTAACCCGACGTTTACCATAGATACCATCTCCCAGCATAGGCTCTGCCGCTGGGAGATCGTTCATCGTGGTGTCACACACCACGATGAAGCAGATTGATCAAGCGATTATCGCTTGATTTGAGCTCCGGCTCACAAATCTGCAATCAAACGATCAAGCGATTTTACATCGTAAAATCGCTTGGTTACATGCAGCGACGCACAAACGATATCGCTTAAGCGATCAAAAAAGCAGATCGCTTAAGCGATATCGCTCACAAGATTGATGCGTGTGACGTGGCCTTTAGAGTGCACACAGGACGGACCTCATAGCTTAGCTTACTCACTCAGCTTTGCTAACAGCTGCAGTCAGAGGCTTAGCTGAGGTGCTTGTTCCTTTTTGTTTTTGCACCAGATCGATTTTTGTTCCTAATAAGCCATAGAGCGTTATTTTTTCTGTGGCAGACCAGTGCGTTGCTGCTAGCACGTACACCACCTTAGGGAGTGTAGTGTGCGGCTTCACTGCCAAGTGTGAGTGCGCACACTTACCCCGCCAGCAAGTGACGCATACAGCAACACCAAACCACATCTCGGTGGCTGTGCGCACTTAAAACCAATTTTTTTAGGGAGTGTAGTGTGCGGCTTCACTGCCAAGTGTGAGCGCGCACACTTACCCCGCCAGCAAGTGACGCATACAGCAACACCAAACCACATCTGGGTGGCTGTGCGCACTTAAAACCAATTTTTTTAGGGAGTGTAGTGTGCGGCTTCACTGCCAAGTGTGAGCGCGCACACTTACCCCGCCAGCAAGTGACGCATACAGCAACACCAAACCACATCTGGGTGGCTGTGCGCACTTAAAACCAATTTTTTTAGGGAGTGTAGTGTGCATCATCATCGGCTCCAAGCCTCCAAATAAGAGAAAAACCAGCGAGTTTGGACTCGCACACTTTCAGAGACACATCAGCGAGTTGTAAATGTCATTATTCGCTATTACTCGGTTCCCTATTCATTAACATTGGACTCGCTGGACTCGCAACGAGTCCCGAGTCCTTGACTCGGACTCGTTGGGGTCTTGCGATTCCGAGTCTTTTAGGACTCGCCCATCTCTAAGAGACAACCCACGTGGAAAGAGTGAGCGCACAGGGAAAAACAGCACAAGGTGAGAGAGAGCACACAGGGGGAAAAGAAAGTGCTCAGGAGGAAGACACAGTCCATAGGGGGAGAGAAAGCCTACATGGGGGAGAGACAGCATAAGGGAAGAGAGACTACACAAGGGGAAAGAGAGCACAAAAGGGTATGAGAAGCACACAAGGGGAAGAGAGCGCACGGGGAAGAGAGTGCACAGGGGTAAAGAGAGAGTGCACAGGAGGAAGACAGAGCTCACAAGGGGAGGAGAGGGTGCATAAGGGGAAGAAAGAGAGCTCACAGGGTAACAGAGTGCACAGTGGGAGAGAGAGTACATACAGTATGGGGAGAGCACACATGAGGGGAGAGAGAGTGCTCAGGGGGACAGCTCAAGGGAGAGAGCACATGGGAGGAGAAGACAGCACAAGCGGGAGTGAAACAGCACATGGGCAGAGCACAAAGCGAGCAAACAGTTCAAACGAGATAGCACAGAGGGGAGAAGACAGCACACAGGAGGGAGAGAGATCACACATAAGGGGGAGAGTGCACAGGGGGAGGGATGACTACCACCGCCAGCTCCATGGAGCCCCACCCTCATCATGATGTCACTGCCCTCCCAATGCAATAGCCCTTCACCCATCTAGCATATATATAAAGAGGGAGAGCGCACAAAGGGAAGAGACAGGTCAAAGGAGAGAGCACAGTGGGCAGAAGACAGCACAGGGGGAGAGAGGTCACACATAAAGGGGAGAGTGCACAGAGGGAGAGACGGCCACCACCCCCAGCTCCGCAGAGCCCCACCCTCATCATAATGTCACTGCCCTCCCAATGCAATAGTCCATCACCCATCTAGCATATATATAAAACTATTTTCGGACCCATTCAAGTATCCAGGAGGCACGAAATAGCAAGCCATCATCCACTGCTTTGATGCACCCCACTCCATGGTTCGGTTTCCACAGGAACACCTGTAGAAGGAAGGATGTCCACATCAGGTAAGCTTGCACACAACACCTTCCACCTCAGACCTGAAGGGGGAGCTCTACATACCGACTTCAGGCAAGGTCCCCTATAAATTCAGGCCCAGGGGCGGAGTTAGGCAGTTCAGTACGGAGCAGTACTGAGGAAGACACCTGGTGAACGGTGCCGTGCTAGGCCCATGCCTGAGGGAAAGCCTAGCCAGTGTGAGGGACCCAAGAGTGAGGGTGGGAGGCGAGACGAGTTAGCAAGGGGGAGCGGAGTCGTGCCGGTTTGCACCAGAAAAGATTCAATGCTGCAATCTCCTGCAAAATGTCTCTATTTTTGTGCAGTATGGCATTAACAGGTGTAGATACACATTATATATTTTTTTGCAATTTCCGTCTGTGCTGGCATCTTTTGTTTTTCTCTGGGTGTAATCCTCAGTATCTGTATTATTCTGTATATATATGACTCACCGTGGCCGGGACTCCGGTTTAGACAGGCGATGCTTCCTTCCTCCTTGTCACGAGTGGACCGCGCCTGCCGGTAGTGGGGCCCGGTGTAGTGCAGATCAAAAGTGAAGACGTCTTGTAGGAACAGATTAAAGGGGTTTTTAATTTATTCGTGACGCCACCTATGAGTAGTTCGGTAATCGTTACCGACGCTGCGGAACCTCCGGGGGATGGACAGCAGCAAGATGTTACGCTCCCCACAGGCTGAGCGGTGATCCCCGGAGGCTGGAGCTGCTCAAGATGTTGTGCGGCAGCTGCGGTTACCTTATAGTGCGGACGGACAGTTCATAAGGAAGCACGGACACAGAAAGTCTCTGCAACGGGTCTTTACTGTAACCAGCAGGCAGTACATGGCATACAGTGGTTGAGTAGTAGACCAGGTGGACTCAGCAGTGATGGTGTCCCTTAGAGATCCGCAGTGTTCCTCCTTTCTGCCTATTTGGTTGCCAGTGTCACCCAGGAATACCAGGTCGGGTACGGGGAGGCTGCTTCAATGCCCTATCCATGATGTACGTTCTGGATGTTTTGGGGAGCCTTGGATCCCTCAGTGGGTACACCGCTGGTTAGACGACTGGAAGTTGGCTGGTGGTGGGGTGCTCCTTTGAAGCTGCTCCTCCACGCTTCTGGTTCGCGTGACAGAGGTGAACTGCTGCCAGCTTCGGTACCAGTGAACCGGCTGTGAGTTGTGGGCACGGGAGTCTTTTGGGAACCCGTGTAGATAATGCCCAATCCCGGTAGTTAAGGCCTCAGGTGCTGACACCCGACGGGGCCCCCGCTCCTCTCCAAGTTCAAGTCCTCAGACTCTGTCCTATCTCGAGGGTCTAGGTCCTCTTTCTCCCTCTAGATTATTGTGTGTTCTACTCTACTACCCTAACACTCCACCCCCCAGGACCTATGATTGGTCCTCTGTTTCTAGGTGATGCATGTTGGGTTGGATCTCTGTTAACCGGATCATTGCTGAGTCAGAGAATATTGCGGCTGCATTTGTGGCTGCAATACCCTCTTGTGACGCACTCGTTGCGGGGCGCCACATATACACTGCACAGCACCACTTCTCCTGTCCTGTATACTGGGTGTAATCTCCAGTATCTGTATTATTCTGTATATATACACTGTACAGTACCACTCCTCCTGTCCTGTATACTGGGTGTAATCCCCAGTATCTGTATTATTCTGTATATATACACTACACAGTACCACTACTCTTGTCCTGTATACTGGGTGTAATCCTCAGTATGATATTATTCTGTATATATACACTGCACTGTACCACTTCTCCTGTCCTGTATACTGGGTGTAATCCTCAGTATCTGTATTATTCTGTATATATACACATGGCACAGTACCACTCCTCCTGTCCTGTATACTCAGTATCTGTATTATTCTGTATATATATATATATATATATATACACAGCACAGTACCACTTCCCCTGTCCTGTATACTGTCCTGTAATCCTCAGAAAAAAAACAAGATGCCAGCACAGCCAGAAATTGCAAAAAAATATATATGTGTATCTACACCTGTTAATACAAAACTGCACAAAAATAGAGACATTGTGCAGGAGATTGCAGAACTGAATCTCCTGAGCTACTCCCCCAGCGTCAAGGAATGTCTCAGTTGGAGTAGTCCTAACTCTACGTATTTTTATATTTCTGATGTGTCCTGTGGACAACATAATACAATGTAAAGAGGACCATTTAAAGCAAACACTCACCCATACATGTCAGACATTGCTTCCCATGCTGCCAGGAGGTTTGGTGGATGAAGAGCAACTGAGGCCCAGACACCTGCAGCTTGCACCACAGATGTCTGGGTTATTTCACAGTTTAACCCCCACCAGCCCATTCCGTCCTTATGGGTAAAGCATGTCAAGTCTGGGTGAATGAGGCTGATG
The DNA here is from genome assembly GCA_033576535.1 of Allobates femoralis. Taxonomy (NCBI): domain Eukaryota; kingdom Metazoa; phylum Chordata; class Amphibia; order Anura; family Aromobatidae; genus Allobates; species Allobates femoralis. The sequence goes on along the minus strand of JARQOC010000005.1, from coordinate 195,627,405 downwards.
TGAAAAAAAACCTCAAGGCTGGAGGAGGCAGCTGCATGTGAACAGCTACCAAAAATAATGGAGTCAAATGCAGATGGCAACAGAAAATTTCTAGCGTGCACGGCGAGTGGTGGTTAGCCACTCAAACCAAACCAGAGAAAAACAAGATGCCAGCACAGCCAGAAATTGCAAAAAAATATATATGTGTATCTACACCTGTTAATGCCAAACTGCAGAAAAATAGAGACATTTTGCAGGAGATTGCAGAATTGAATCTCCTGAGCTACTCCCCCAGCGTCAAGGAATGTCTCAGTTGGAGTAGTCCTAACTCTACGTATTTTTATATTTCTGATGTGTCCTGTGGACAACATAATACAATGTAAAGAGGACCATTTAAAGCATTGTCTCATTTTTACAGTGTGGAAACAATATGTGTATATACACAATCTTTATATTTTTTCTGGCAGTGCTGGCACTTTGTTTTTCCTTGGGTGTAATCCTCAGTATCTGTATTATTCTGTATATATACACTGCACAGCACCACTTCTCCTGTCCTGTATACTGGGTGTAATCCTCTGTATCTGTATTATTCTGTATATATACACTGCACAGTACCACTTCTCCTGTCCTGCATACTGGGTGTAATCCTCAGTATCTGTATTATTCTGTATTACACACTGCACAGTACCACTTCTCCTGTCAGGTATACTCGGTGTAATCCTCATCTGTATTATTCTGTATATGTATACTACACAGTACCCCTACTCCTGTCCTGTTGTCAGAGGTGGTATTGGACTTTGATTTTCAGCATTTAACTGCTGTTTAAATTAATTATCCCCAATATGGAGTCATCACTTCTCTTCTGTATAGATTATGACTTTCCCTTCGCTCTGGATCTGTCCGCTGGGACCCCACAGTCCTGAGAAACATGGCTTTGAAGAGTAACATGTAAATGGAGCTGTGGGTGAGTATTTCCTTTGCTGCGCCATTCACATATGGCTCTTTAGATAACTCATTTGAGAAAGTGATGAAGCCACGACAACGTAAAAGCTAAATTCACTGATCGGGGCTGATGGGTGATATAGTATGTGGGCTGAAGGGGCTTGTTTTCCAGGGCTGCTTTTTGGTCCCAGTCCGGCCCTGATAGCAATATACAGGAATGAGGCACCAATCTCATAACAAGAAATAACATAAGAAATTATCAAATGCAAGTTGGATAATAAGAAAAAAAAGGGTCTAGGACACATTGTATTGCATCCTCACATGGTGATCTCCATCTGTGTGATAGGTCCTTGAGATTATCA